>PVIU01020571.1:0-20000 GCA_004026605.1 Ondatra zibethicus
GATTCCAGGGAGTTTCCAATGCACTAGGATTCCACACCACTCCCAGATGTCCAATCCCAAGCATGTCTTTCCAAACTCTCCCTTTATTCCCCAACATCCTGGTCCCATCCCACCCAACTCTACTCTACCCACAGAATTTATTCTATTTCCTCTTCCAGGGAGATCTTTGCTTCCCCCTGTAGATCTCCTCTTTACCTAACCTCTCTGGGTCTCTGAGTTGTAGATTGATTATCATTAACTTAACAGCTAATGTCTACTTCTAAGTGAATAAATACCATATCTGTCTTTCTGGGTCTGGATTACTTCTCATGGGATGATTTTTTTCTAGTTCTATCCATTTGCTGGAAATAGAAAACACTATACTCAGTGAGATAACCCAAACCCAAAAATATGATTATGGTATGTACTCACTCTTTAGTTGACCCTAGCCATAAACAAAGGACATTAAGCTTATAGCTCACAAGCCTAGAGAAGCCAAATAGCAAGGTGAACCCAAAGAAAAAAAATATATAGATCCTCCTGGAAATTGGAAGCAAACAAGATCGCCGGGCAAAACTTGAAAGGAAGGGAATGGATATAGGTGTGGAAGTAGGGATGGAGGTGGGGGTGGGCAAAAGGGAAAGGGGGAGGGAGAAGAGAGAAGGGAAGGACTGGGGAGAGCTTGGGGGAATGGGAGGGTGGAGATGGAGGAAGGGTGGATATCGGAGAAGGGAATAAGATATCTACATTAAGGGAGTCATTTTAGGATTGGCAAGAGATTTGGCTCTAGAGGGGATCCCAGGTATCCACAGGGATGTCCCCAGCTAGGTACTTGGACAGCAGAGGAGAGGGTGCCTGAATTAGCTTTGTCCCATAGGCACACTGATGAGTATCTTGATCATGACCATAGAAATTTCTTCCAATGGATGGAGATAGAGACAGAGACCCACATTCACATCAGAGCAATGGACTGAGCTCCCAAGGTCCAGTCGAAGAGCAGAAGGTGGGAGAAGATGAGCAAGGAAGTCAGGATCACGAGGGGCTGGTCCACCAACTGAGACAGTGTGCCTGATCTAATGGGAGCTCACCAAATCCAGCTGGACCAGGGCTGAATGAGCATATGATTAAACCGGAATCTCTGAATGTGGCTACAAGTAGGGGCTGACTGAGAAGCCAACGATAATGGCCCTGGGACCTACCTCTTCTGCATGTATTGGCCTTTTGGGAGCCTAGTCTATATGGATGCACACCTTCCTAGGCCTGGATGGAGGAGGGAGGGCCTTAGGCTTCCCACAGGGCAGGGTACCCTGCCCCCTCTTAAGGAAGCAGGGGGAGGGAAGAGGGGTAGTGGGGGAGCAGGAGGGGACTGGGAGAAGGGGAGAAAGTGTAAATTTTTGAATGAAAAAAATTGCAGATTAAAAAAACTAAAAAAATCTATGACAAGGCTAGTCATTTGGGCAAGAAACTGCTCTTGCCTAGACTTCTTGGTGCTATGCTATATAAACTGGACATGTAGAATCCACAGAAAAATGACTGCTGGACTTGCCTAAAGAAGGTGAGACAGTCCTTCAGGGTTCCTGCTTCATGAAAGAAACTGCCAGACATTCTGCAGGACACAGAAGAAAGCAACTGACAAATTTGCCATTACAAGGTAAAACAAATCTTCAAATTTCCTGCTTCACTGAAAAGTCTTCTGGATATTATGGGCCTGTAGGCTGAGGATGGATGTCCCAATGTTACAAAAGAACTTTGGGTGACTTTCTAGGCAGCAAGATGTCTCTGTTAATCCTAGAGTTTTGGAAGTTGCTTACAGTGCACTTCCTGTTTACTTAGGTAATATTATATCCTTCTGGGGTCTTTGATGACGCTGAAGACAGATAGTTATAGTTTTCTTTAGTTATGATAAAAGATAAATTAGATATAAATATTATAACTGTAATTCTTGCTTGATACCTGTTTTGTTATATGTAATGTTGCTATGTTAAAGTTAAAATCTAAACAGATATATATATAGAGAGAGTAGAAGGGGTCAAAGAAATGCCATGTAGCTGCTGAAGGAGAAAGATGCTGGAACCTTACTGGTAGACCACAGCCTTGTGGTGATATATAGGTTAATAGAAATGGGTTAATTTAATATGTAAGAGTTACTGAGTAAGAAGCCTGAGGTATTAGGCCAAACAGTATTGTAATTAATATAGTTTCTGTGTGATTATTTGGGCCTGAGCAGCTGGAAAATGAAAGAACAGTCTCCATTGACAACTAGCTGATTCAAACTCAGATACCTTAGAAAAAATGTTTGAAGAAGTAAAGCAAATTTGCTTTGTTGGGTATTACAAATTGCTCCTGAAAAAAATACAAAGAGGAGATTCTATTAATTACCTTGTATCTAAGATAGGTTTACAAAAATTCAACCACAGAAATTACAAATCAAAAGAGATTTATTGCAAGCTCTTTTATCTTTAGACAGGGTTTCTCTGTAGCTTTGGAGCCTGTCCTGAAACTAGCTCTGAACCAGGCTGGCCTCAAACTCACAGAGATCTGCCTGCCTCTGCCTCCCGAGTGCTGGGATTAAAGACATTTTCCACCATTGTCTGGCTCTATTACAAACTCTTAATCATTTTAAAAAATTGCTGGGAACATTAATTGGCTACAACTCACAGTCAGATTAACTATTCAAGAACTAAGTAATTATTTCAACCCTTACAAGATGAGAAGGACATAAATAACCCAAGAAAAGTATCAACTGAGGCTGAGAAAGAATTGGATTTGGTAGAAGAGAAGTTATAGAATGCACATCATGTGGACTGTTTGATTGTGGTATGGTTATTTTTCCTTCTATGCATCCTCCCACATGAATTCTTATGCAAAGAGAATATAATATTTTAGAATGGATATTTTTACCACACAAACAGAACAAAAAAATTAAAGACCTATGTAGAAAAGTTTTCTGAACTGATTCTGAAAGAAAAATTAAGACTTCATCAATTAGCAGGAACAGACCCAGCAGAAATAGTGGTGCCTTTTACTAATGCTAAAATTGCCTCATTATGAGCAGAAAATGAACATTGGCAAAGAGCTTGCAGTAATTTCTTGGTAGAGATTAACAACAAATATCCCAAAGCAGAAGACTTCAGTTTATAAAAAGAACTAAGGGATTCTACCTCACATTATATGAGGAACACCAACTTCCAGGGCTCTTACATTCTATACTGATGCAAAAAAAAAAAAAAACAGGAATGGCAGGTTATAAGTCAGGAAATTTAAGTAAAGTGGCTCAAAGCCCTTAAGATTCTGTTCAAAAGTCAGAATTATGTGCTATTCTTGGGATAGCATTAGATTTCCCAGAACCTCTTAATATAGTTATTGACTCTCACTATGAAGAAAGAGTTCTTCTACATATTGAAACTGCTGAACTTATTCCAGTTTCTAAATTTAATTTAATTATTAATTTATATGTGTATTTTTTATTTAATTCCAGAATTAATTTTGTTATTGATTCAATTACAAGAAATAATCACAAATAAGAATCATCTCTTGTATCTAACACTTATCAGATCCCATATTGGTCTACCAGGCCCTCTAGCACAAGGTAATAATTAAATTGGTCAGCTATTGGTAGGAAATGTGCTAGAAGCCTCAGAATTTCATAAGAAATACCTTGTTAATAGCAAAGTTTGAAAAAATATTTTTCTATCACTTGGCAACAAGCCAAGGAAATTATAAGGAAATGTTGTACTTGTTCTTCATATAACCAAACTCCATTATCTGCAGGAAGTAACCCAAAAGGTACTCAAAGAAATGACATTTGGCAAGTGGATGTATTTCATTTTGCAGAGTTTGGAAAATTAAAATATGTCCCCATACCATAGATATATACTCAGGATTTCAATGGCAACTGCTTTAAGTGCTGGAAAGGTTGATTCTATCATTATACATTTATTGAAGTTATGGACACTATGGCATATCTGAACAAATGAAGACTGACAATGATCCAGCATGTTTCTAGTAAAATGAAACAGCTTTTTATATATTACAGCATAAAGCAAAAGCATATTACAAGTATAACATACACTCCTATAGGACAAGCAGTTATAGAAAGATCTAATTGCACTTTAAAAGATATGCTTAATAAACAGAAAAGGGTAATAAATACCCCCAGAGAGAGATTACACAAAGGTTTGTTAATTTTAATTGTTTTAAATGCTAATGAGAAAGGAATGACAACTGCAGAGAGACATTGGAGAGTAGAAAGAAACTGCTGAATTAAATCATCCTGTGTACTCTAGAATGTGTTGACTCAGATATGTATTACATTGGAGAAGAGGTTTTGCTTTTGTTTCCACAGGAGAGGAAAAGCTATGGAAGCCATCAAAATTGAGAAAGATTTGATTCCAACAGGAAAGACTTCTTGATTAGGAGAAGCACTAGTTCACCAAACAACATGGCCATTCAATCTAACTGACTTATAAAACTAACAAATGTCTTTAATTTGATCAGATATAACCTGCCAAAAAGGAAAACTCCCCAAAGTTAGGGCTGGGGCAGTGTTTTGTTTTTATCTTTCCAGGAGAATAAAAGCATTCAACTAAGAAATCTGAAGGCTAGTCGGGAAATGATGGTGCACGCCTTTAATCCCAGCACTCAGGGAGACTCAGGCAGGTGGGTCTCTGTGAGTTCAACGCCAGCCTGGTCTACAGAGTGAGTTCCAATACAGCCAAAGCTACACAGAGAAACCCCATCTCAAAAAGCCAAAAAAACCCAAACAAACAAAAAACAAAAACAAACAAACTAAAACAAAAAGAAAGAAAACTGAAAAAAATCTGAAGGCCATTGGACAAATGATACATCTGAAGAAAAAGGACAAATCATCCAGAGAAAATATCCCAAGAAAAAGAGTAAATTGACCCAATGGTATAGAATAAAATTTCATAAATCTCCTCAAATGTTTGTTTCTGCTAGTTTTTACAGGCATATAAGGCAAACGGTCTTTTTGTAGACCTAATTCAGTTAAAAATTAAAGCTGGCTTTGGAGTTGAAGCATGGTTCTCCTTCTCTAAACCCAAGCATGCTTGTCAAAGGAAAATCTAAAATCTCTGTCTCATGTCAGAAGATTCACCTCATATAGGACAGAAGAAAACCAAAACAAAGGGACTATTCTGTTGTCACCAATTTCATAATCCTTTGGTTTTATTTTGACGCTTTAAAACTTTTCTTAAGGTATAACTATGATCTCAAATTTTATAAGATTAATATATATTAATATACATATATACAAGATTAATATATATGTATACATTTATTTAAGCTTTCTGTCATGATATTAATGGTCATATAGAATATTAATTAATTTTAGAAATAAGCTTCATCTAGCTTTCTGTACACAATTTCAGGTACTTGATTTCAGACTGCTTGAGTCTGAAGCAGGGAACTAGAAATTAAGTTTGTGTACCCCAGATGTACTTAAAAAACTGTGATCCTTTACCTCTCTGAGATCTGCTATCTATGGCATTAAAAATGTTTAAGTTTTCTACATTGACCTGTGACCATTCCTGGCAGTGACCTTTGAGGTCTCTAAGAAGATGATGGGGCCCCACAATGATGAATCCACCTGGATTGTGGTAATGCCACTAAGCTGACAAACATAACCCAAAGATCAGCTTTGGTCTACAAACTGTTGATGAGAAGGTCAAAGCAGTTAGCTGAGATGGTTCAGCCTTACATACTGCTCCAGCTAGGATTTCTGATAAGCCCTGCATTTTTCCATTGCACTGAGACTAGACAACATCTAGCTCTCCCAGAACTTGACCATTATCTCAATTTTCTTAGGGCCCCCTAAACATGCTGTTGCCCCCAGACATCAGGAAGTAATTTTAAGAACATACCAAAAGGTAGGATGGGTGGGTTTTGGTTGTTCAGTAGATTATGGATGTTTGTCATTGTTTAGGAGGTTTGGTTACAAGCTGTTATTGGTAATAGGGAAGAAACTAAGCAAAGGAGATTATATTCAAGGATCTTGTACTGGAAAGAAGAAAGAGAATATAGAAATGATAGGATAAAAGCATAGATTATTAAGCCTACTTTTAAACTAAAAAAAGCAACTACTAGTCTTAAATATTTTACATTGGTATGGATTTGTGTATACTGATACAAATTAAAGGTTATTTTTGTTATATTTTATGTATGTTTCTAGTCTTATTTAAGGAATTGTATCTCTGCAGTTCATTTTAAAATGTAATATAATGTTCTAGTACTTAAATGGTATTATTACAAACTGTTTAAGATAATTAAGAAATGTAAGTTATTTGTTAGTCACTTATAACAATCATATTTGTAGTCATGTAAGGTATTTTTTCAAGGTCAAATAGAGTTATATTTTAGATAGACAGATGGTCTTCAAATACTTCAGTGACCTACAGAATATGACATTTAAGATGTTTTAATAATATAAGGCATTTCATGACAGTGAGACACATCTGCTCCTGGCAGCACAAGTTTACTTCAAAAAAGGATGATGGACATTGAAGGACCTCCATATAGAGTTTGCTTTCAATGTATTAAGGTTAACCACGGGGCAAGAAACTGACCTTGCCTCACTTCAGACATTATGCTCTCCATACTGGACAAATAGGACACAAAAGAAAGCAACTGCCAAACTTTGGCAAACAAGGTAGGACAGTCCTTCAAAATTCCTGCTTCATAGAAAAGTCTGTTGGATATTCTTGGCCTGTAGGTTGAAGATGAATGCCCCAGCATTGCAGAGGAACCTTGGGTGGCTCTCCAGGATGTCAGCTGTTTCTGTCATTTCTATAGTTTTGGAAGTTGTTTGTTCTGCACTTCCTGTTTACTCAGGTAATATCATATCCTTTTTGGGTCTCTGATGGAGTTGAAGATGAAATGGTTATAGTTACAGTTTTCCTCGTTACCAAATTCAGAAATGAAACTCACCAAAGAGATATAAAGTGTATAAGGTTAAGAGACATAAACTTTTAAATTGTTTATCTAAGAAAATGGTTTGAGATCTAAAGAAACAGTTTGGGTTGGTAATACAAGTTAAGATGAAAACTAAATTAGATAAAAATTTGGACTCACCATGACAGAATAGATAATGGAATATCTTCTCTGAATTTGTCAAATGTAAATGGACTGGACATTGTGACTGTAATTCTTACCTGATAAGTGTTCTTATTGCATATAGTTTACTATGTTAGAGTTAAAACACTCCCTTTTTATTTAGACAAAAGAGGTTAATGTTGTGGGATATTTTGATCACACTCTGATACTCCTGAGACTGACAACAAAGTTTACTTTGAATCAGAGCTAGCTACTAGCTGACCGAAATTAGCCACAGAGATTTTGGAGAAACACAAGAAGTAGTAGTGAGGCACTTAGAAGAGTCTCAGCCCTTTTGGATCAAGGAAGGAGGGAGAGAGAGGGGAGGTCACTGACCACTTGTCTAATCAATCAGGTTTTACCCTGATATCTGACTCTCGAGTTTTTATTAATAAAAGAATAATTAGGGCCTGGAGAGATGGCTCAGTGGTTAAGAGTACTGACTGCCTTTCCAGAGGACCTGGGTTCAATTCCCAGCACCCACATGGCAGCTCACAACTGTCTGAAGATCCACTTGCAGGGGATCTGACACCTTCACAACAATGCACATAAAATAGAGTTAAATAAACCCTAAAAATATTTTAAAAAAAGAATAATTATATAAATACTTCAGATACTATTAGGGGATGTGGCCTTGTTGGGGGAAGTGTGACACTGGGGATGTACTTTGAGGTTTCAGAAGCTCAAGCCAGGCCCAGTGCCTCTCTCCTTTCCTACTGCCTATGGATTCAAATATAGAACTCTCAGCTACCTCTCCAGCACCATGTCTGTCTGCATACCACCATGCTTCCCATCATGATGATAATGAACTAAACCTCTGACCAAGCCACAGTTAAATGTTTTCATTTATAAGAGTTTCTATGGCATGGTATCTTTCACATCAATAGAACACTAACTAAGATGAAATTAATACCAGGACTAGGGTATTGTTGTAATCATGTTTTTGTCTAGAAGAATGTATGGAATGCTTTGGGACTTTGCACTAGAAAAGTGATTGGACACTTTAAGGTAGGGGTGGGGAGTGGATAAAAAACCATCCTTGTAGGAGTATGGAAGGCAGTGCTGAGGATGATTTGAACTGTGGGGGGCCCAGTTCAAGATGTTTCAGAGGAAAATATTATCAGTTTTGTTGAAGAATGTAGCTGCTTTTGGCCCTTATCCAAAAAATCTGCCTGCGAATAAATGGAAGAGTTTTGGATTAATAGTATTGGCAGGGAAGATCAAAACAGCCTAGTCTTGACTGTGTCATATGGTGATTATTATCCTGTCTTATGCAAATATAAAATGAAAAGGAACATGCGGAGCAAAGAAAAATACAAAACATATAGTTTGAGGGGGAAAAAGGGGGTACCAGAAAATATAGCATATATAAGTACTGTGCTCAAATAAAGAAAGAAAGAAAAGTCTGATGCTAAATGTAATAAAGGGAGTGGTGACCTCAGGGCAAGGCCACATCCAGCTAAGCTTCCAACTTGTGAAAAGTATTAAAGAAAATCTAGGCTAGTTATGGTGGTGCACACCTTTAATCCCAGCACTTAAGAGGCAGAAACAGACAGATCTCTGAGTTCAAGGCCAGCCTATTCTACAGAGCTAGTTCCAGGACAGTCAAGTTTAGACAGTGAAAGAAACCATCTAAATAAGAAAGCTAGTGAAAATGTATTTGAGTGAGGGGGCCATGGTCCAGGTCCAGCTAGCAGCAGAACTTGGCAGTTTAGGTCACTGTGAACTCACAGTCAGAAAGCAAACAGTTCCTGACTGTGGTTTCTCAGGGAGGGGCTAACATACTCTGCATCTGGTAGAAACTACTCAGTCGGATCAAAAATGGGTACATGCACAAAAAAGTTTACATGGGAAGCATGGCCACAGAGTGGTAGAGTTGAAATTCTATCCAGATTTAGTTCTAGAGTTTATGGTCTTGAGCTCTAGGCTCTACGGGCATTTATAGGACCTAGCTGTCGGAAGCTGTCCTAGACCCAGTTAATAACCATTCCCTCTAAATGACCATGATGAGAACCTCAAGGAAGGGAGGGAGATGTCTATAACATGATGTTTAATCTGCATATCCACATATAACATGATGTCTAATCTGCATACCCATATATAACATGATGTCTAATCTGCATATCCACATACAACATGATGTCTAATCTGCATATCCACATATAACATGATCTCTAATCTGCATATCCACATATAACATGATCTCTAATCTGCATATTCACATATAACATGATGTTTAATATGCATAACTACATATAACATGATCTCTAGTCTGCATATTCACATATAACATGATGTCTAATCTGCATATCCACATATAACATGTCTAATCTGCATCTCCACTCATATCAATCTCCTAACCACTTCCCCATGCCTTGCCCTCCTCATCCCTCTCTGTCTACTCCTTTGTCTCCGTCCCATCCCTGCTTTCCTGCCTTCTTTCCACCCACTGCGCCCCAACCTCCTCCGTCACTGCTTTATACTTTCAAGTACTGACTAGCACTCAAGAGCAAGGGACCTGGAGCCAGATACACTGGGTGCAAATTGGAACTCTGCAACTCATTAGCTGTGTTTGCTGGTGTTGGTGAACTGTCTAGGTGAGCAAGGCTCCAATTTGCAGTTTCTACCTATGGTGCTTGTCTTGTAATTTCCCAGTGTGCTCTGCATCTGTCACAAAGTGCACTGAGAATTCCGAATCTTGGTCCTGCTCAGGCTAGCGGCGTGCACAAGGCTCCCAGCCAGTCCCACAGCACAAAGGAAATAGCAAGCACACTACAGTGCACTGTGTTGGCCAACATTCCTTGTCTCCCCTTTTAATGTGTGCGGTGGTTGCAGGGATTGTGCTAGTTTGAATGTAATTGGCCCCAATAACCTCACAGAGAGTGGCACTATTGGGAGGTGTGGCTTTGTTGGCGTGGGCGTGGCCTTGTTGGGGGAAGTGTGTCTCTGTGAGGCTGGGCTTTGAGGTCTCCTGTGTTCAAGATACTGCCCAGTGTATCAGTCAACTCAGCTACCTGAGTCAAGATGTGGCACTCTCAGCTCCAGCACCACGTCTGCCTGCCCGCTGTCGTGCTCCCCGTCCTGATGATGATGGCCTGAGCTTCTGAAACTGTAAATGAACCTCCTCAATTAAATGTTTTCCTTACAAGAGTTGCTGTGATCCTGACAGAAGTGCTCACTCACATGTATGTGCTTGTGTGTGCATGCCTGTAGAGACGTGAGATTAATGTCAGAAATCACCTTCCATTACTTTTCCACCGCATGCACTGAAAGTTCTCTCCATCAAACTAGAGCTCGCTAACACATGTGGTCTTTATAGCCAGCTTGCTCAGAGGATCTGGTCTCTACCTTTTAAGCCTGGAATTACAAGGGATAACACACCATCCAGCATTTCCATGGGATCTGTGGATCCAAACGCTAGTCCTCATGCTTGCTTGGCGAATGAGATAACAGCTTGAGACATTTGCCAAACCTCCTTCAGGTCAGCATAACTGGACTTGCACAGCCTAGTGACACCAGCCTTCTTCTGAGCCGCCTAAGTCAAACTTATGGCCCTTTTTATCTGCACCATGTCATTGTCACAGTACTGGAATCCCAAGCCTTCATCCCTTCTCCCTTGAATCTCTTGTTCTAGTAAGAGCACATCTTTTCCAGTCAGTTTCAGAAGAAATTCCTCATGGACATTAGATATCCTTCTACCTCCAGCCTGGGCTCTGTTGAGAGCTGCGTGCAGCCGCGCCTAAAAGATGGTGCCTGCTTCCGCCTTCTGCCATCCCGACGACGAGTGCTCTCAGTGATAAATAACTCCATATATGCTTCTACAACTGATCATGGAACATGGTCTGATTGCACGTCCCTATCAGAGGACACCACGTGGCAGATCCTGGTAGGAGGAGTAACCCTATAACTAGGCTTGGTGGGGACTGCCCGGGGAGAGAGAAACTGCTGTAACAAGGTTCCTGAATAAAACGGCAAGAAGAGTGGTGTGTTGTGTCATCCTTGCTGGTCGAGGTGGTCACGACAACTGGTGGCCCGTACAGGGAACACTCATCTCTCCCGCGTCGCTCAAAACTTCTGTCAGGGTGGTATACCGGTAAGTCCTCATAAAGGGGGGACCCGCGATAAAAGTGGATTTTTTTCGCTCCTCTGTAGACAAAGAGTGAGCCTGCTAGTAGAGCCGCAACAAAAGCGGACGGTTAAAGTGAAAGTAGAATAGTAGAGCCGCGACAAAAGCGGACGGTTAAAGTGAAAGACAATTTGATCTATCATGGGTGCTTCTACTTCTCACCCAATTTTTACTGCTCTTAAGGAGCTACTTCTAGCAAAGAGGTTAAAGTTAAAAAGAGCCACATTAGAGAGATTCCTGGACGAATGTGATATGACAGCTCCACGGTTCGCGGTCTCCGGAGCCCTTACGCTCCCCTCCTGGGACAAGCTAGGCCGCGATCTGGGTTTTGCAGCTGAACAGGGGACCTTGAAGCCAGGAGTTAGACCGGTTTGGAAGTTAGTGCGTAGTTGCTTAGAAGATCAGCACTGCAGTGAGGCCTTAGAAAATGGGCAGGCAGCATTAGAACAACTACAGGAAGAAAGATCCGAAAAGACATTATCCAAAAAGTCAAAGCAAACACATTCTAAGTGGACAAAAGAAAAAGGAAAAAAGGGGGAGGGAGGACACTACGCGATTACATCCCTCTCTGTCTGATTTAGAGATGCCTTCGTCTTCCGACTCTTCGGATTCGGATGGCACGGACTCTTTAAGGGACTCCCTATCCAAATTGAGCATAAAGACCAACACGAAAAGGAGAACTCAAGGAAGAGTTAGGAAGAGGTCTCCTCCCTCTCCTTCCGCTCCTCCGCCCTATTTGCCCACCGCCTATTTAGGGGCTGGACTTCCCCCATCTACTACCAGCCTTCACCCTAAATTATGGCAGGCTGTCCAGCAGGAATTGCAAATAGCCTGCCCCGTATTTTTGGATGACCACAATCAGAAATATCATGAGCCCTTAGATTTTAAAGTCGTTAAGGCCCTTGCCGAGTCAGTGAAGTCCTATGGTGTTACCGCCTCCTTCACTGTAACTCAGCTTGAGGATCTCCAACGGCTATGCATGACTCCCTCTGATTGGCCGAATCTTGCTCGTGCTTGTCTTAGCCCAGGGCAATTTTTAGACTGGAAAGCATTTTTTATTGAATTTGCTAATGAGCAAGCTGCCGTTAACTTTACTCAAGGGATTCAGGTGGATGCTGATATGCTCTTGGGGAGAGGAAGATTTGCAAATCAACAAACCACATACCCAATGGCGGCCTACACACAGGTCAATGCATTGGCAGTGAGAGCATGGAAATCTCTGCCTAACAAAGGAGAGGTCACAGGCAATTTAACAAAACTTTTTCAGGGCCCTACAGAGCCGTTCTCTGACTTTGTGGCCAGGGTTATCGAGGCAGCTGGTAGAATCTTTGGTGATCCTGACGCTGCCATGCCCCTTGTTAAACAACTGATTTACGAGCAATGTACTAAAGAATGCAGAACTGCCATCACCCCACATAAATCACAGGGGCTGGAGACCTGGATGAAAGCATTTAGAGAGATCGGTGGGCCCCTAACAAATGCAGGCCTTGCTGCGGCAGTTGTACAGCTGACCCGCCCTAAGAGAGATGGGGGCCCTCAAGCATGTTTTCGCTGCGGGAAGCTAGGACACATTAGGCATAACTGCCCTGAAGGGGGCCAAAAAAGACAGATTCAAGGCACACATACCCAACCTGGCCTGTGTCTGAGATGTAAAAAGGGGAAACATTGGGCCAATGAATGTAGATCTGTCAAGGACATAAATGGGCAGCCTCTGACCACTGTCCCTGTTTCAAAAAATGCCCAGCGGGGCCCCCGTCCTCAGGGCCCTCAAATATATGGGGCAATGGAAAGCCACCACAACATGCAGACGCAGGTGAAAGAAATAGGCCCCTTCCTTCGGCACCCACGGAACCGCGGAGAGCCACTCAGGGCTCCGCTGGATTGGACTGCCACCGCCAGACTCGTACTGACTCCACAGATGGGAGTTCAACTTTTGGACTCTGATTTTTCAGGCCCCTTACAACCGGGCACAGTGGGTCTCCTTTTGGGCCGCTCCTCGTCTGCCTTGAAGGGCCTCCGGGTCCATCCCGGTGTCATTGATTCAGATTTTACTGGAACAGTAAAAATTATGGTTGAATCCCCCAAAGGCATCTCCGTTATCTCGGCTGGTGACCAAATAGCGCAGATCCTCTTGCTACGTAGTTTACATCATGCATATGATGCCCATAATAAATATAGAGGCAATGAAGGTTTCGGGTCCACGGGGAATAATTCGATGTTTCTTTCCCTCAAGTTGGATCAAAGACCCATTTTGGATTTACTAATCAATGGAGTGCAGATTAGAGGGCTCTTGGACACAGGGGCAGATCGCAGCATCATTGCTCACAGGGACTGGCCCCAAGGATGGGCCATACAACAATCTTCTCAGACCCTGCAGGGCTTAGGGTATGCCAAAACTCCAGATATGAGTGCTACGGCACTGCATTGGCAAGATAAAGAAGGTCATTCAGGTACCATGCAGCCTTATGTCCTTGAACTCCTGGTATCACTCTGGGGACGTGACCTTTTAACAGACATGGGCTATAGACTTACCAATGACTTCTCCAGAGAATCCCAGAAAATTATTAAAGATATGGGATTTCATCCTAATTATGGATTGGGTAAGTATCTTCAGGGAAGGAAGGATCCAATTGAAGGTGTTCCCAAACATGATAAAAAGGGACTGGGTTTTTCCTAGGGGCCACTGAGGATGTTATTCCCATATCCTGGAACACGGGGGAACCAGTATGGGTCCCTCAGTGGCCCCTTCCCCTGGAAAAACTTTTAGCTGCAAAAAATTTGGTTGAAGAACAACTTCAAGAAGGCCATATACAACCATCAACCTCCCCTTGGAATACTCCAATATTTGTTATAAAAAAGAAGTCTGGAAAATGGAGATTGTTACATGATTTACGAGCAATAAATTCACAGATGCAGCCCATGGGGCCAGTGCAACGTGGCCTGCTATTGTTATCCTCCCTACCGAAAGATTGGCCTCTTATAGTTATAGATATTAAGGATTGTTTTTTTCTCCATTCCCTTGGCATCTGAAGATAGCCAACGTTTTGCATTTACACTGCCTTCGGTTAATCAGGAAGAGCCAGATAAGAGATTTCAGTGGGTCGTTTTGCCCCAAGGCATGGCCAATAGCCCTACTATGTGTCAACTATATGTTGCTGCCGCCCTGGAACCAATGCGCAAGGCCTTCCCTCATGTTCACGTCTCCATTACATGGATGACATTTTGCTTGTGGCAAAAGAATAATCTATTTTACATCAGGCTTATGCTGCTCTTATCCTATTCTTAAGAAAAAAGGGCCTTGAGATTGCCCCTGAAAAGGTGCAACAGGGATGTGCTGTACCATTTCTGGGTTCTAAAATTACTCCAGATGTTGTTATGCCTCAAAAGGTAGAATTAAGAAAGGATAGCTTGTGCACCCTCAATGATTTTCAAAAACTTTTAGGGGATATAAATTGGATTCGCCCCTATTTACATATGGCAAATTATGAATTGAAGCCCTTATATGATTTATTTATTGGGGATTCTGCATTGGATCTCCACGAGTATTGACACCCGAGGCCCAAGAAGCACTTTTAAAAGTAGAGAATAGGCTGCAGTCTGCATTTTTGCATAGAGTGGAAGATCCTAATAAGATATTCTTGTGCATTTTACCTACCCTTTTTCAGCCAACAGGGCTTCTTTGGCAAACGGCTCCTTTGCTTTGGGTCGTTCCCAAGTTTTCTCCCGCGCAGACTTTACAGTATTATCCCTCCTCTGTTGCTTTGTTGGCCCTACAGGGTATTCAACAATGTATTCAACATTTTGGCTTTCCCCCATTTCAGCTTATTGTACCTTATAATAAATATCAGGTTAAGGTGCTATCTGCCACAGTGGATGATTGGGCTGTTTTATGTTGTTCCTTTGTGGGAGCAATTGATTGTCATTTTCCGAGGCATCCTATTTTGAATTTCTTTAAAGAATACCCAGTTGTTTTTCCAAAGATAACGGCATCACATCCCCTACCAGGAGCCAGTATTATCTTTACTGACGGCTCCAAGACTGGCGTTGGTGCCTATATTGTGGACTCCCAGGAACCAGTAAAACATCAATTTTCACCTGGTACTCCACAATTAGTAGAGCTTCAAATAGTTTTGGAAGTCTTTAAAGCCTGTTCCTTCCCTTTTAATTTAATTTCTGATTCAGTTTATGTTGTAAATGCTCTAAAGATGTTGGAATCTGTCGGCCTTATAAAATCCTCCAGTAAGGTTGGGACTATATTTTCCCGCCTTCAAGGGCTGCTGTGGCAACGTAAAAGTCCTTTTTTTATTCAGCATATTAGAGCCCATACGGGTTTGCCTGGCCCCTTGGCTCAAGGAAATCACAAAGTTGATTTTTCCACACGGCAGGATTGGATTTTTTTCTCCTCAGCTATTCAGCAAGCCTCTGATTTTCATAATAATTTTCATGTTAATGCCAAAACTTTACAGAACAGGTTTCATTTCACGCACGGATGCACGACAAATTGTTTTAAGTTGTCCCCACTGCGTGATCTTTCATCATCCTCTATCGGTAGGCATTAATCCTCGCGGCCTGCTGCCTTTAAAAGTCTGGCAGATGGATGTTACCCACATATCTGAATTTGGCCGTTCCAAATATGTTCATGTGTCTGTTGATACCTGCTCTGCCATTATTCATGCCACTCCTCTACAGGGAGAAAAGGCTTCACGTTATTGTGCATTGTTTGGAAGCCTGGGCTGCATGGGGTAAACCTTCTGTATTGAAAACAGATAATGACCCTGCTTATACTAGCTCTAGATTTGTTTCATTTTGTCAACAACTTGATGTTCAGCTCATACATGGCCTGCCATATAATCCCCAAGGCCAAGGTATTGTGGAACGAGCACATCGCTCACTTAAAGAAACTCTTCATAAACAGAAAGGGGGAATAGGCTCAGGCCGGACCCCAAGAGAGCACATTTCTCTTGCATTGTTCACCTTGAATTTTTTAAATTTAAATGTGTCCAGCCATTCTGCTGTGGATGCACATCAGTCCCCGTGGAGCCCTATGCAGGGCTCAGTTAAGTGGAAAGATGTCCTGACAGGACAATGGCATGGTCCTGATCCCATGCTGGCATGGGCACGAGGTTCTGTTTGTGTTTTTCCACAGGACCAACACGATCCAATCTGGATACCTGAAAGACTGGTGAGGAAAATCCCATTACCACAGCCACGGGAACATGATCTCCATGATGCTGATGATACCTCTCCTCCTGCTTCCCCAGCCGGGACAAATGGAATACAGATGGAGAATTCTATCGGCATTTCCAAAACCAATGGCGGTACAACATGATGCTCAGGTTTTTCCTCGGTTCTTTACAACCAATGATAAAGTTAATCTTCCTTATTTGCCCCCAGCTTATTGATAGCTCCTTTAGGGGAAAATCGCTCTTTTTCCGAATTAGGATCCTTGTGCTTTTCTTTAACATCTTTAGGAAATTGTATACCCCTAGCTAAAAAGTCCTTAGGATGGTTTTGGGGAAACAATAATTATCAGGGTTTTAATCAGGTTGAGCACCCTGGTAATGTTACCTCGACCAATTATACAGTTAGGATAGTTTGGTTCAATGGCATTTATTTTAATGGATCTCCCCTTAAGAACAGGTCTGAAGGAGTACCCAATGAACCTCGATGGGGCCCTGCCTGTTGGGGACAATATGAAGGTGGTCTTTGGCCCTGGACAGAATGCCAATCAAAGATTGTAAGGTGGGCGGATGATAGCCAGACATTTACCTGGTCGCCCGATATGGATGGACCTGACTCTGTCTTTATGACAAAGGGCATTTTTAGACAGGATATGTGCATGACCCCCTTTAATAAATGGATGCTTTGTGGGATTAATGGGAGCTGCACTGATATGTCACCAATGGTGCTCCTCAAGGGTGGCAGATTTGCATTTAGCAATTTTACTTGTCAGACTAATGAGAGCCCTGATTCAAGTAATGTTTCCTTTGCTTGTAGGAATGTTAATCAGACTTTGATGAAGGCTACTTATTATAATTCTATCCCAGTATGTTTGCTTTCACCTTTTTTGTTTATTTTATCCAATGGTAGCTTTAAGAATTGCACCAATAGTACCTGTGCGATGTCTCAGTGTTGGGATGCCGATAGATATAAAAGGGTCCTTGTGGCACCAGTGCCCCGCTGGATACCTGTTCCAGTGGATGCTCCGAATGTTATGACTTTGTTTAGGCCTAAGAGAGATTTTGGCATCACTGCTGCGGTGATTTTTATTCTCTCCCTTACCGCCGTCTCCGCAACCACAGCAGGGATAGCAATGTCCACCTCCATTCAAACTGCTCAAACTTTAAATACCTTGTCAACATCTGTAACTCAAGCCCTGAACACACAAACTGCACTCAATGCACAACTTAAGGGTGGCATCATGGTGCTTAATCAGTGCATTGATTTAGTCCAGGAGCAGGTTGATGTGTTATGGCAACTTGTTCAGCTGGGATGTGAATGGCGTTTGCCAGGCTTATGTGTTACAAGTGTGCAATTTCAAAATGGATCCAGAGCAGCTAATATGTCTAAAGAATTGTCTAGCTATATTCTAGGGAATTGTTCCGGAAGCTTGAAAAAACTTTGGAACGACTGCGAACCGCTGTGGTGACCATCAATTCCACCCGAGTGGACCTCAGCCTGGTGGAGGGATTGACATCTTGGCTCCAGCTTGCTGCTGATCATCTGAAGGAATGGGCAGGGTTAGGAGCCTTGTTGGGTCTCTTGATTCTTACCTCGGTTGTCTGCCTGTGGTGCTTCCTTCGAGTTAGGCGTATGCAACGCAATCAAATGGCCATGCTCGTACAAGCCTTTGCGGCCAAAGAAGCTGGGCAGTCTCCCCAAATTTGGCTAGCGACCTTACGGTCCTAAAGCAGGATGCGAGGCGTTGGCACTGCACTCAGGGCTCTGCTGATATGATGTCCCTGAGGAGAGCAAGTCCAATTGCATGCAGGTCGGTGCCTATCTCCCGCCTCCTGGAAAAGGGTACCGGGCAGGTCTGACGCTACCTGGATGGATGGCGTCTGGGAGGCAACAGTACACACTCTGTTTTTGACTGGAGATTGGACCTCTACTCTCGCCTGCTGTTCCTATAAAAATTAAAAAAGGGGGAACTGTTGAGAGCTGCGTGCGGCTGCGCCTAAAAGATGGTGCCCGCTTCCGCCTTCCACCATCCCAACAGTGAGTGCTCTCAGTGATAAATAACTCCATATATGGTTCTACAACTGATCATGGAGCATGGTCTGATTGCACGTCCCTATCAGAGGACACCACGTGGCGGATCCTGGTAGGAGGAGTAACCCTATAATTAGGCTTGGTGGGGACTGCCTGGGGAGAGAGAAACTGCTGTAACAAGGTTCCTGAATAAAACGGCAAGAAAAAGAGCAGTGTGTTGCGTCATCCTTGCTAGTCGAGGTGGTTGAGACAGGGCTCGCCTTTCATTTACACTTGACTGTAGCCACACCCACTTCCCCTCTGGGATAACTTCTCTGAGCTCTTCCTAGGCAGAGCTGCCTTGCCCTGCTACCTAGCTGGGAAACCCAGCTTTGGTGAGACTAATGTCTGAGAAGCCCTTTCATCCTGAGTGCTTGAAAACACTGTGTCCCTCCTGAGAGGGAATGTGGTGTGTTTCCACTCCGTCCTTCTTCCTCCTGTTTCTTCGCACACTTTTCTCCCATGCTGCACCTGTCCCGAGCCTCCTATAACTTATGAGTAACCACGTTCCCAACCCCTCACACCCGACAGCCCAGCAAATGTTGTTGCCAATCATAGGCCACTTGCTCACAAGGTACAGAGCAGAAGAGCTTTCTAGACTCCAGCCGATGAATCTACCCTTGGGCATCATGCTAGGGGCAGGAAGAAATTGGAGCAAGACCTTCTCACTGTCCTGCAGTGGTCTGCCACTTCCCTACTGGCAATGCAAGCTCAGGACCAGAGTCTTCCTAGTCTATAAACCAGGTGACTAGTGAAACAGGCTTTGCTTTGCCCACTCAACCATCAGGAGTTCACACATTGGGGCCAGGGGAGATGATGGATCCATAAATAAGGTGCTTGCTGTGTAAACCTGAGGACCTGAGTTCAATTCTCCAACATCCAGATAAAAAGCTAGTGCCACAGCAGATGCCAGTAATCCAAGCTCTGAAGAGGTGAAGAAAGGAGGTCCTTGGGGTTCTCTGGTCAACTAGCCCATTTTTTTTAAGGCCAGGATCAGGGAAGGACCTTGTTTCAAAAAGTAAATTGAGTGCCATTGACCTTTGGGTGCACGCACACACATACACATACACACACACACGAAGAGTTCATACACCATCAGGGTTTATTGAACCAGTTCCAAGAAGTGGCAGGCAGAGTTCTTCCCCAAACACCTCAACTATATCTGAGCACCATGTTCTATGTCCACTAAGTTGAGGGACTCGACTGGATCCCTAAGTCACTATTTGCTAACATGCTTTAGGCATGTTGTATGGCTGTAGAGACTGCCCCAGGGCTAATCCCTGGCGTATAAATTAAGGTGTATTATTTAACTGGGTGGGTAGATCCTGAGCAGGCTCACAGGAAGATCCATCACCTTTGTCCCCTCCCAGGAAGACAACTGTGGCATATGTCACAGGCTTGGATGACGTCAGAACCTTAGGAGGTAGAGAGGGCTGTAGGGGCGGGTCTGGGGGTTTCCTTGATGGAGGATCAAGGGGAGAGCTCGTGTAGGTGGTGTCAAAGGAAGGTGGTGAGTCTAGCCTCACATACGGTA
>PVIU01020571.1:25000-33677 GCA_004026605.1 Ondatra zibethicus
GCAGCAAATGCTCTTAACCACTGTGCCATTGCTCCAAACCCATTTTCTTGACATTTTTAATTCACAAGTTCTTTTTCTTAGTTTTCAAGCATTATTATAATTCTCTGACTACTTTGGTTCTATGAACACTGTGTTCTCCATGAGTATTCCCACCTCTATACGTGGTTTGACAGCATGTGCAAAGAGCCCTATGCTTGAGTGCAACTGAGCAGTGAACATCCCTCAGGACTAGAGACTGGGAAACAGACAGAAGACTTGTATCCTTCACTTTCCTTCCTAAATACATTTATACTCCAAAACAATGGTGTCTATCTGTGGGCATGTCTGTGTGGATGTCTGTGGGTATGTCTGTGGTTATGTCTGTGGGTATGTCTGTGGGTATGTCTGTGGGCATGTCTGTAGGCATGTCTGTGGGCATGTCTGTGGGCATGTCTGTGGGTATGTCTGTGGGTATGTCTGTGGGTATGTCTGTGGGTATGTCTGTGGGCATGTCTGTGGGCATGTCTGTGGGTATGTCTGTGGGCATGTCTGTAGGCATGTCTGTGGGCATGTCTGTGGGCATGTCTGTGGGCATGTCTGTGGGTATATCTGTCTTGGGCATGTCTGTGGGTATATCTGTGGGCATGTCTGTGTGGATGTCTGTGTGGATATCTGTGGGGCATTCTCTGGGCCTGTCTGTCTTGGGCATGTCTGTGTGGATGTCTGGGGACATATCTGGGGGGCATATCTGCATGGATGTCTGTGGGCACATCTGGAGGCATACTGAAGGTATGTCTGTGGGCATGTCTGTCTGGGGTATGTCAGGGGGATTGTTTTGACTGTTAACAGAGGTGGAAGATTCAGCCTGAATTCAGGCAGCATTGTTTCCTGCAGTGGAGCCTGGAACTGCACAGGGGAGGAAAGCGTTGTTTCCTCTGCTTTTAGCTAAAACTGTATTGTGTCTAGTTGCTTGAGTATGCCTCAACTTCCCCAAACTGATGAACTATGACTTGGAATAGTGAGCTGAACAAGCTCTTTCCTCCCTATGTTACCTTTGGTCAAGATGCTTCATCACAACAACAGAAATGAAGAGACGGACACTGTTACCTTTGCCTCAAATTCGTTCTGCCCACAATGCCCTCACGTATTTACTAATTTCTTTCAGGTGTCCCCTTTGACTGTCCTGCTCAAAACAGCACATTCCATCTCCTCTGCATTTGGCTTTATTTTTAACTTTTCATCAAAACTTTTTGCTTTTGGATGTAAACCCCTTTACCGTGTTCATTGCCCGCCAGCTCCTCTCCCTAGAACAAGAACTCTAGTGCAGAATTGCACTGTGTCCCTGAGGCTCGGGTCATGCTCAAAACATGTTGCAATGCACTTGTCCACAAATGTGCTAGCAGGACAGAGCTAGAGGAAAGGGTGCTGAGAATGTGGAGGGAAACTTGGATTTCCAGGCTCTGCTAGAGACAGTGAATGTGTCCCCTCCTTCCCTGAGCCTCCATTTCCTCTCAGTACATCCAGGGGCGTGGACTGTGTCCAGCTCAGCAACTGTGGCTCAGTCTTTGTCGTCCCTCCAGAGGGGAAGCTGCAGACGCAAGCACAGCTCTGGTAGATGAGAGGATGAGTCAGTGGGTGGGCGGGTCCTGAAGGGCAGAGGTGGGAGTGGAGAGGAAGGAGCCTGGGGCTGGGAGTGGGGCAACTGTAGGAGCTGGTGGAGAGAGGGGAGGAGTAGGAAGATGAGCAGCTCTCCCACAGAAGGACTTGTTGATCAAATTTAGGGAAGGGAAATGAAGATGAGAAGACCGACCAGACCGGAGCCTGTGAGACAGAAGACATGGTACTGTGATGGTGGTTTTAACTCTCATCCTGACACAATCTAGAGTCACCCACGAAAGCCTCAAAGAGAGGTTGTCTAGATGAAGTTGGCACACAGGCATGTCTGAGGGGGTGGATAGATTACATGTTGATAGATGTGGAAAGACCCAGCCCACTGAGGGTAGCACCATTCCCTCAGCAGAGAGGGGCTCCTGGGCTGTGTTAGTGGTAACGGTTACAGAGAGCACAAGTATGTCTGGGTTCATTCCCTCCCTGTTGTTGACTGGATGTGCTGTGACAAGGTGTTTGAAGTTCCTGCTGCCTTGGCTTCCCTTCTGGGATGAGCTGTAATCTGGAATTGTGAGCTAAAATCAATCCTCTCTCCCTTAAATTGCTTTTGGTCAGTATTTTACCACAACAACAAAAATGAAACTCAGTTATCTTTAGACCCCAGGCCTCAAGTAAGGTACCTTTCCCCCCTTTTCTCTTCTAAATGCATAATCCTACCCTGGAAATTATCTCTGTGGTTAAGTTCATGCCTAGCATGAACACGACCATGAGTTTAGTCCCAGCACTGAGAAACAGAAGACCTTTATGGGGTGCAGAACGATCTAGAAAGAATGGAAAGTCCTGGGTTGGTGCGCGAGAATGTTTAATGCCCATAGCCCAGCAGTTGACAGGTGACCTTCTAGCTCTCTTCCGCACCCAATGCACACAAACACGTGAGTACTCCTGCTTCTGGGAGAGATGGGCTTTAGCATGATTATTTCTGCTTCCGGGAGAGACGGGGTTTAGGCAAAAGAAGCCTCTGAAGCCAAACTAGCAGAAGCAGAAGTCTTGGTGCCAGTGGGGAGACCGCCCAAACTGGGTGACTCATGGGTGGACTTCAGGGGGGCTTCTCCAACTTGGAGTTCTCTCACGCATCTCTGGGTCCTGCAATAGATACAGCTCAGTCTCTTCCATCCCTGCCCTGTCCGTGCCTAGCATTCCCCAGCTTGCCCCACTCACCAGTCAAGATCTGAAGTTGGTGCCCAGCTTTGTGGCTGCAGTCCAGCCCACTGGCCACAGGTGACTCCAGCTTCTGCCTGCCCCTGGCCATAGCCCAGAGGATGCTGGCTGTAAGAAGTTTGCTGAAGAGGACACAGACCAGGAGGAGGAGAATGGAAGTGGGTAGGAAGGAGGTCTCTCCTGATTGGCTCCTTGGAAAGAGAAGAAAGACTAGAGGTGACCTACTGGGTGAAACATGCCCTTGGAGAGGGAATAGAGGAATCAGGAATTCCTAGGGGCTTGGGTGACACTATCTCTGGGGTGGGACTTTATGGAGCTCAGAGGAATCACCCGCTGAGTGTACAAAAACATATCCCATTTCCCTGCTGAGCTGTTTCCTGTAGTATGCTATGGTGCATGCTGTGCGCAGGTGTGCAGCTGTACACATGCAGAACACATGCAGTTGTAGAACACATTTCTGTATTAGTACATAGGGAAGGATGCACCTGCACACGTGCTCAGTGTTTGTATCATTTCTATATTAGTACATGAAGCAGCTAGGATGCATTCTGGTTCCTCTGAAGAAGCAGAGTCCCAGGGCTCTTGGCTTTAGGCTGAAGTCCTGAGACTTCTTGCTGAGAGCAGGGGCCTGTGGGGGCTGCTTTTTCAGAATTCTGGAGTGGCACCTTCGGAAACTGTCACGAAGGCCTCCAGTTTCTTACTATCTAAGCCCAGTAGCGTCAATGTGCTAGCAGGTGGGAGGGAACTTACACAAGACTACACTTGGGCCTTTGCCTGATCTGTTGTCCTGGGACCTCCATCCCCAGTCACCGCCAGGAGTCCGAGGGGGGACCACCACTGTACCTGGAGGTGCTGTGTTCCACTTGGGCACCCTCAATACTCTCTGATTCCTCAGAGACCCAGAGATCTCCAGCATCTTGGTTATCTAGAGGGTCTGTGAGAGACAAGTCATGAGATCACTGCTCCTTTAAGGCACTGTCTGTCGGGGAGGACCATATAACTCAGGAAGTAAAGAAACTACAAGGCTCAGGAACTTCATGAACCTTAACAAGATTTATACACACACCCCAAGCCATTACAGCTATTGGGGAGAGGAGACTCAAACCAGGACCAGCTCCCTACAAGTTGTTCAGGGAGCTCCAGGGATTTAAGGAGCTCCAGGGATGCAGGGGCTCCAGGGATGCAGGAACTCCAGGGATGCAGGGAGCTCCGAGGATGCAGGGAGCTCCGGGGATGCAGTAAACTCCAGGGATGCAGGGAGCTCCAGGAATGCAGGGGCTCCAGGGATGCTGGGATGGGCTTTTGGTGATGCATCTGCTTTAGAGCTGCCCATAGATAAACCCTCTACCATGCACTTACAAGTAGCCCCAGTAAGCTCCCTAGTTCGCCGAGCTAGACCTGGGTGGAACCTTTTCTTGAATCCATTGCTAATGGCTTATCTGGGACAGACATTTGCTTATGTCTCCCAGGAACAGTCTCATAAAAATGAGGTCTGTCCCAAGGATTGAGCAAAGGTGCGACCAGCCTCTGTACTCACCTGCCAGCACCTCCACCAGGACCTTCTGGAGAACATCAGCCTCTTGACCTCGGAGACTCTGACACTGGTAGAGACCCGCGTCACTGGCTTGGAGGTTTCGCAGAGTGACAGTGAGGGTTCCAGCCAGGGTGTCATCCGTGATGACCGTGCTCCCATTCCGTTTCCTCAGGAAGGCCAACAACCACACACTGTGTGTGCTCACCACACGCTCGCATGGGCCCTCCTCAGCCAGCTGGCGACACCAAGCCTTGCGTCTCCCCCAGTGCTTCAAGGAGTCGTAAGTACATGATACCCGCAGGGACTGGCCAGCCACACCCTGCAGCACCGTTGTGTTGAGGGCTTGGGACAACTCTGTAGAGGAGACTGTCACTTGTCACTTCATCCATTCAAGTATTCACTGAGCATCTATCTGACAGGAGCAGCAGACACTGCAGACAGGATCCTTAAAGAGCTTGGGGTGTCTAAGGAGAAGGTGGCACACCTGGGGTCTAGGGTCTGATTTTCTTCCCAGACACCTTTGGAGGCAGCTCCAGGGATGCAGGGAGCACAGTGTACATGTGATCATCAGAATAATCTCCTTCCACTCTTTGTTTGAAACAGAATATCTTACCAGTGTACAAGAAGAGCTAATGCTCATAGTCAATGTGACAGGTTCTAGAATCATCGAGGGGGCAAACTTCTGAGCTTGCATGTGAGGGACTTTCTAGATCAAGTTAGCCTATGGGAATATCGATGGAAGAGTATCTGGATTCAGTTCATTGGTGTGAGAAGACCCACATTCCATGGGCCAAAGTCTCCGGCTACATCAAAAGGAGGAAGAAAGCCCAGCACCTGCACGAATCTCTCAGCTTCTTGACTATGCCGCCATGCCTTCCCCGCCAGGGTGGAGTAAATACCCCGGCATTGTGAACCAAACCATGCCTCCTTTCACTGAGTTGCTTTTCTGCTATATTTTGTCACAGCAACAAGCTGTAACTCGTACAGCTCGGAACTCCACCATGCAGACCAAGCCGACCTGTGCGCTTCTAGGGATCTGCCTGTCTCTGTCCCCCATGCCTCCGTCCCCGGGAGGCAGGCACATGCCACCGCACCTGGCTGTTCTCATGGGTTCTGTGGGTCCAAATGCAGGTCATGTCTTGCTCTTAAAACCCTTCTGGCTCTATTTTAGGCATCTTCCCTCCTGTCATATGGGACCAGATTGTCTCCTTTCCCCTCTTCATCTCAGGAGAGCAAAGTTAATGGATCCTTGGAGCTCAGGCTGGTTTCCCAAGGGTCTGGGATGCCCTTCTCCCTGCCCCTGCCTCATGTCCTCTCTCTAGTTGTCCATACTGGATGAGTCTCCTTTCCTGACCTTTAACTCCCAGCTTCCCTGTTTCTGTGGCTCTGTTCCTCTTTTTGGAGGACTTGTCTCAAAGCTATTTTGGGAGAGACATGAGGCTGCTATTTTGGGGATTATCTTGGGGTAGGGTTGGTGGCATTGGAGCACCCGCCAAGTTGAGGCCAGAGCAGGGGGACAAGGGTTTATCTAAACTTTCTGCCTCTTGCATCTTGTCTCCAGCTATTACTGAGATGGAAACACGGAAGGTGGGGTCAAGGAGCTGGCAGCTGCCTTTTGGAGTAGAGACCTCATGTGTGTGTTCTCGCCACACATCAGACCCTCCATCCAGCTGCCTCCAAGCAGGCTAAGGTACCTTACATCTCCCTCCACACATCAGCCCCCCCCACATCAGCCTCTCCAGGCAGGCTAAGGCGCCTTACATCTTCCTCCATTTCCAGATGCTTCAGCCTGTTCTCTCACCTGGGTTTGCCCATTACTCTTGTGGGAGGCACCCAGCCCACAGTGGGAGGAGGCAGGCAGTCTGTCACACTTGAGGACTCAGTAGAGCCTTCAGCATCCTCAACTCCCACTGAGGGATGAGGTCAAATGTGGGAAGGGCTGAGGAGGATGCAAATCCCAACCCCAGTCTCTCCTCCTTTAACCTTCTCTCCCATCCCTCCACTCCACTTACGCTTCAGTGCTCCTTGAGTGTTTAAGGGCTCTTAGCAGCCTGTCCACAGCGCCCCTCCCCACAGCAGCTAGTGCTACCCTCACTTCCTGCAGTGACCAAGTACAGCAGACCCTTAGCCTTCCCTACACGTCGGGGGGTGATCCTGGGAAGGATGGTACAAAGAACATGGGGCAGTGGGGAGAAAATCAGAGCCAAGCAGGACACTTGAGCATGCCAGGACTCCAGCCTCCTTCACAGTACCCCTCCATAACACCCCCACCCCCACCCAGCCATCTGCTCAAGGAAGCATTGCAGAGGGCATGACCCACCTGTGATCAGCAGCAGGAGAAACAGGTGGAGAGGCCCCATGGCTCCCTTCCTCGGCCAGCCGGAGAGAACAGACATGGGGAGTCCCTTGTGCAAGATCTCGTCTTTCCCTTGAAGTGCAGAAAAGAGAGGACCAAGCCAGTCAGGCGCAGTCACAGGAACTGTGCTCCTGGATTGAGCAACGGTTAGGACTAGGGTAGGCGCTATGATTTAAGGAGGGAGAGGACATGAGGGAGGAAGGAAAGAGGCTTCCGCAGTCTGGCTGAAGGTCAGATGCCTCCTGTAATGCTGCCCAGGCTGGCCCTGCATGGCTGTTCCCAGTTGGGCTTTTAGATTCTTCCATCTCCTTGCAGAACCTCACCTGGGGGTTATTATCTTCACACTGTAGCCACAGTGTTTGTCACCCACTGGTGCCAGCCTCTCCTGGAGGACAGCCGCTTCTCATGAGGTTGGCATGTCACCAGCTCCTGCCTACGACCTTATTGGGTAAGGTAGCAGTTAGGGACATAAACTAGAGGCAGACTTTCTGTTTGCTGTGTGTCCGCTCAGGCCTGTAACCTCTCTGTGCTCTCTGTGCCTCATTTTGTGCATCTGTAAGATAGGACCATTGGTGATAAGCAAGTTTATCGGGGGCCTCATGGGTTTCCTACAATCAAGGGTCCAGACGCACAGAAGCCCTCAGCAAGGATTAACTGTGCCTATTACTTCAGTCAGCAGGGGATGGGGAAATGGGAAAACTGAGTGTGTTTCAAGAGTCCCTTCCCTAGAGAAATGTAAACAACATCTATCCCCTCCTCAAAAGCCAGAGAAGGAGCTGGTGTGATGAGCACTTGTGAGCCTCCATGTGGGTGCTGGGAACTGAACCTGGGTCCTCTACAAGAACAGCAAGTGCTCTTAGCCACTGAGCCATCTCTTCAGTCCGCACCTAATGAGCTTATTAGGCTTACATACAGAGCATGAGTGAAGGGAAGGGTCACCTGCAGGAGCATGGGTGGCTGTAAAGCAGCTGCTGTGGAAGTCTTCATGTTGTATGGATGATGGCTTCCCTATGGTCACATGGGTGGACTCCCCTCCCCAGTCAACTTTCCTCAACCTGTACACTGTAATCCCTCCCCAAACTCCAAGGTCTCATGCAATTAGGGCAGAATTGCATGCAGGTGTCTTAGAGATGTGGCTGACTATTTAGGTGGCCTCCATTGACCTTCTCCACCCCCTCCTCCTATGAAGACATGTCAACAATTCACAAGATAGGCTCGACCAGCAACCAAAGCTCGTCCGATGGAGATGGCAGCTGTTTTCAATAATTCTCCACAGTGGGGGGGGCACTTTTGTTTGCCCCAAACTTCCTCCTCTGCAGAGCTGGATGTCCCTGGGGCACACATGTCCACACAGTCCCGTCTTGAACTTCTGGTCACCCAGTGAGACAGGCCGAGCATTTCCTGGAATTCTGGAAGACAGGGATTCCACAGGTGGAGTCCCCATGAGGATGGTCCAGGCACAGAGACCTGCATGTGCCAAGGCACAAAGGTGTCTGGTGAGTCGGGGTAGAGCTCAGGGGATCTGAAGGCATTCCAGCCTGAAAACTGAGCTATGCCAGAGGTCCCGAGGGAAGAAGCTGGGGGCCTACAGGTGCATTACCTGGCTTCAGTTCTGGCATAGTTCTCTGTTCTTGGGTCCTTCTGGAATGGACCATGTGACAAGAAGTGTCATCTGGAGTTGGGAACTCCTGGGAGTAAAAGGCAGAACTCCACAACAGGACAAACAGCTCAGTTTGTCAGGGTCTAATACAGGCAGTGGCCCTGTATCACTGTGTGTGTGTGTGTGTGTGTGTGTGTGTGTGTGTGTGTGTGTGTGTGTGTGTGTGTGTGTGTAGGTCAAAGATGTCTTTCCTCAGAGACTATCCACCTCATCTTTTGAGACAGAGTCTCTCACTTGGCATGGAATTCATCAGTTGGGCTACATTGTCTGGTCCATGAACCCCAGGGATTCACCAATTGATGTGGGATTCCCCTCTGTATGC
>PVIU01020572.1:0-33680 GCA_004026605.1 Ondatra zibethicus
AAAGAAAGAAAGAAAGAAAGAAAGAAAGAAAGAAAGAAAGAAAGAAAGAAAGAAAGAAAGAAAGAAAGAAAGAAAGAAAGAAAGAAAGAAGGGAGGGAGGGAGGGAGGGAGGGAGGGAGGGAAAGAAAGAAAGAAATTTGTTAGCAAAGTGATAGATGGTGTCGGTGAGTATCCCACTTCTTGCTTACTATAGGAGAAACTTTAGTTAATGCCCTAAAGTGACAAGTGAGACAATGACAGAAGTGAAGTAATGCCAGGAACTCTTTAGATGTGGTTGATCCCATGAGCGGAAGAGATGGGAAGGGGAATGGAATATTACTCCTAGTCATGTGCCCATATTACTCAGATAAACATTCTGCATAGGTAAGTGGGATAAATAATCGAGAGAAAAATGGCCAGACTGGACTCTTTTTTGTAAAGAATAGTCAGACAATATAAATCCTAGAAAGCTAATGCATCAAGATAATTGGAAAGAGAAGAAGTCATAGAAGGGACAGTAAAGCTGCCAGACTTCTGGCTTTCCTGACAAGTCTTGGGTTTATTCCTACCTTAGTGTAAGACTTTCTGTTTTCAAATGATTTTGAAAAAGATAATATAATCAATTATCCCTTTCAGGTACCTACATCAGAATAAGAACAGAAAGATGAGCTACTGCTTCAAAAGTGTTCCATAATTATAACTGTGACTATTTAGTTGTAAAGTACAACATAAAATTCTGTAGAAATCATTCCAATCAACTTATATAAAATATATACATCAAAACCCTTATGAGATACCACTTCCTACCTACCAAGATGGCTATGATTTTAATAACAAAACCAAATAATTTTGGCAAGGATAGAGAAACTGGAGCACTCAGATACTGGTGGGAATATAAAAAGGTAGGTCACTTCAAAAAACAGGTGGCAATTCCCTAAATGGTTGAGCCTGTGGACCATCAATTCCCATAGCTTTGTAGCCAAGAGAAGGGAACACGTTGGAACTGATGGAATACATAAATTATAAAGGGATTTATTCAAGTGGCTTACACATATGAGTTGGATTCTACCTACTTCATGTGACTTACACATACAAACTTGGTAGTTCAATGTTGGGAACCAGCCTCTACAAAAACACCTCTTGCCAGGGTAAAGGCGTGGGGATTTAGAAAATATTAGTAAAGAATATGAAGACGTGAAAGAAAATAATAAAGCAGAGAAACATACAGGATAGTATTGGGAGGGAATTCCAGTGAGTACAGAAATTAATCCACGTTTAATTTCAAATTGCTTAAAATACCCCTGAATACAAAAGGTAGGAGTAAGACAAAAAACTGCATTAACAGGATACAAGGAAATGAACAGATCAGTTGAAGGTTGTGGGCTACATTCATAGTTAAACATTCTGTTGCTAGAACAAAACAAGTTATGCTCACACCCTAGACCAAAACATTCTGTAGGCAAACCACTCCCTGGGTGGAATTCAAAGTTATCTCCATAAAGGAACTGGATTCTTAGACTTTTGTTTGAGGTAGAAACACAATAACCTTGAAGGAATAGGAGTAAGTTCCAATTCTCTGTCCTTTGGTCCAGGTAGAAATAGGCTCACATTTTTGGGCCTCCACAGTTCAACCATGATTCTATCTATCTGTATGCGGCTTACACATATGAGCTGGTTGTCTAACAGTGGCTAACCACATGCTGGAGAAGCCAAGAACCTTTTAGCCACTCAGCCCACCACACTACAGTCCTCAGGAGCCCCAATGGAGACTGAAGGCCTAGAAGATAACTGGAGAGCTGCTGTGTTCCGCCCACATCGGAGACGGAAAATGCTGGAATTTTATGTCTTTGGAGAACAGCAGCAGCAGTAGGATGCTGGACACATGGACACATTCACCTAGAAAGAAATTAAGTCATGAGGGACACACTCATTTTTCCTTGTATCGTTTTACATCTGGGTTAACCAATAGAAGGTTCTGGCTGTTTTGAGGGAGAACCTTTCTGGTAAAAGTCTCTCAGAAATGCACAGAAGTGTCTCCTAGCAGATTCAAGCTTTTCAGGTTTTCTTCTGTTTCTCTACTCTTAGGAGCACCTCAGTATAGATATTAAATATGACATGGGCCTGGCTGGGGAAATAGCTTACTGCATTGCACAGCCAAGGATCTGGGTTTGATCCCATATACAAAGGGGGAAAAAAGAGAAAGATTGATGAAGTTAAAAATATTATCTTTGGGAGAATAAGATTTTTATCAATTAGCATCTTCTTTCAAGAAAATTCCATAGTATGAGACATAAAACTTCATAAATAGGAGATGAGGAAAAACTATAAAAAGAAAAGAAAGCCAGAAGAGGCCTGTCTCTCTTTAAAATAAAAAGACAGTTTGTAAAAGGGGCCTGGAATGTAAAACTTCCCAACTTGGCACATGGGACTCTTTCTCCTCCCAAGTCCATCACACTCCGTCATCTGTCTCCAAGCTAAGGAGGCCGGAAGGCACAGCTTTTGGACATTTCCCAACTAGATCTGGACTTGGACCTATGAGGATTCCTGCTCTTCGCCGTCTTTAGTCTCCATGCAGTTCTCGGAGCCCGCTGCCTATCACTGGGCCATTGGGATAACGAAACACTGGCTGCCATCAACAAGTTCCATTCTGATCATATCAAATATGTTAGAACAAATAATTCTTGATTTAGGAAAATTTTTTAGAAGTTAAGGTCATGTAAGTCAAAGTGTTTGTACATTTGAATAAGCATCCATGCACATGGAATGGCTTGAGCTTTTAGAGAACAGCTGTAAAGGCCATCCAGCTTCGGGAGGCTCTAATTACTCTGTCCCTTTGACCCTTCTCCAATTTCTTCAGAAAATTGTGCTAGGAAAGATTAAGGTCATAGGCAATGGCCGGCCTAAATTTAAAATCCAAGTTCAACGCTTTTCTTAATGTGTCCCAGTTACCTCATCGAACTTCAGCTTCTTTCCTGGGGCTGAATTAGTTTATCCCACGTAACATTTGTCTTTCAAATGAAAGGGAAGGAAGGAGGGAAGGGAAAAAATGGGAAAAAAATGTTCTTTGTTGGCAACAAAAGAGGAAGTCTATTTCTTCGCTGCTGAGAAAGGAGGCTCCTGTTAGCTAAGGAGAAGAAATGCAGCCCCGTGTTAGCTCTATTGGGGATAAGTAAGTGTTCTGACTGTGTAGCTGGGCTCCTGGACAGGGACTGATATGGCACTTTCTGTGAGTGATTTATTTTGCTCTTTTATTTAAAGCATCCTTTATTTTTAAACCATTTGATTAAAAGCCAAATCACAAGCTTGACAAATTTCATACTTGGCAAATTTAATATTCCAAAAATGTCCTTACATTCCCATCACCAACTTCAAAACTGAACTCACCCCGCCTTCAGGACACTGGTCAAAGGCAGGTCATCCATAAGCAGCCTAAGACTTCCAAATATATCCAAACCGATCCCCCATGTTCTGAAAAGGCAGCCCTGTTCTTCGTGCCACGCCCCAGGCTCTCTTCTTGCTCTCCTTAGTTCACTTCTTTTCTCTTTTCAAAATGTGTGAGTTTCTAGGCTGTCTGCTCTCTAGCAAATTAAAATTAGTTAACCAGATTCCTCAGAATCTTTCCCATAGAATATTTCTAATATTTTTGCTTCGCCTAGCCATTGCTGGTTTACAGAAATTATACTGTAAGGCCAATGAAATGGAAAGAAGGAGGAAGACAGAAAAAAAGAATGAGCAAGAGGAGACAGCTGACAAACTGGCAAACATGAACTTCACCGGACAGGAGTTGAGCTGACGAAAGGAGTATGTGCGGGGATAGAAGAAGGACAAAGAAATCGCACTGAAGGGCAAACTTGGCAACTGCGTAAGAAACTGGATGTTAACAAGTAGAGCATGTGATGAGTACGGCTTGCCCCCCGCAGACTGAGTCCTGCGACAAGAATGGAAGATAGCCTCTCCTCATCATGAGCCATGTCTTCTCACTCCCTACCCTCCACCACTCTTTCCTGAGATAGCGACTATGACATCTACATATTTAGGATCAACTTTACCTTCTGTGAGCATGGATACTATTGCTAGCCTATTGAGCTGGCTCTACCACTGAATGCAAGGGTTGAGGAGCATACCCAGTCCAAGCCCACCTGTTCATTCTGTCCCTTGGTCACAATGGCTGGTTCAGGTGATCACCACCAGTGATGCCGGGATCTGAACCCCCTTTGGTTGGACTCACGTGGGATACTGTAGCTGACCATAGAACAGCTTGTAGATTCTCAGGATACAGCCATCTCCTTGGAGAGTAGCTGAGTACTGAGGGGTTCTCAGTTCTGCCAGCATCGCTTGGGCTGCAAAACGTACTCCAAAAGATGTTTCTGGAGTTTCCTTCGTGAGCAAGGAATTCCCCATCTCTGATTTAAAGAAGAAATGAATTGCATATTCCACCACTGACAACAGAAAGAGTCCAAACTGATACACATTTCATTTCTATGAATGCCTTTGTGTCAGCTATAAATATGAATTGGGTCATACTTTCAGCCTCTTCTATTGAGAGAAGACTTGCAGGTTCTGTTGAACTAGACCTTGTTGATATATATCTGGGACAAATGGGAGCAAGGATGGACTTTGTAAACTATGAGACTCTGCAACATCTCCACCCTGCTTGAGAACATTATTGCAATCGGAAGCCCTTCACATGCACATCACTGACCACCAGTGGGACCGCAAGTGTCTCCACCAATCTGAGGTCAGCAGTGCCCATGCTGCTGTGTGTAGAGAGCTATTGATTTATGTGAGCAATCAGAACTTAGTAATTAAACTGGGCATAGTGGTGCTTCACTTTATATGCAATGTGACTCAATTTAGAAGTGAGTTGCCAGTGACTGGGTACTGATAATAAATAATAGGGTTATTTTTAAAAACCGAATGGAAAAATAACACTAGCTATAGGTCTTGAGGAAAGCACAGTATTCTATTGGATCCATGTATTGGCTTTGCATTTTAACACCACCACCCATACCATCCCCATCTTGCAGGGGACTGAATGATCCAGGACCTCACATGTGTGAGGCCGATTTTCTGTCACTGAGATCGATCACTAATGCCCTAGATTAAGTCTCAATCCCTTTAAAGACAGCACTGATGGAGGGAAAAGGAAGCGGGCATTTATTTCTCGACATCTGTTAATATATCAGCTACAAGGTTTTCTGCAGCACCTACAGGATTTAACCTGAGCTAGGCTCAGAGAAAGAGGGGATTCATTGACTTGCATTACTAGGAAGGCCAGAGGGAAAACTTCTTGGAGAGTTGACTCAAAGCTTTGTGATATAACCAGGGCCATTGCTTCTGTTAAATTATTATTGTTCTATGCATCTGGTTATTTTGTCTGCATGTATGTCTGTGCACCACATGCATGGGTGGTGTCCACGGAACCGGAAAAGGGCACCAGATTCCCTGGAACTGGAGTTATAGATGGTTATGAGTTGCCATGTGGGTGTTGGGAGTCGAACCCAAGTTCTCTTGAAGAACAGTCAGTGCCTCTTAACCTCTGAGCCATCTCTCCAGTCCTCTGTTGTTTTTTTGTTTGTTTTGTTTTGTTTCATTCCCATTTCTTCAATGTTTCTTGTATTGGCCAACTTTTCTTAGAGTAGCAAAGTAGAAAGACTAAATGTATTCTCATTTACATCAGGGGTAAGATGGTCTTCTCTTTCTTTGAACTATAAAACCAAATCCAGTTTTACACTGACTAGACTTGCCCATTTCTTTTAAAAAAAATAAAAATTAAACTTACTCTGGCCAAAGAGATCACATGCAATGCTCATTTCCGGCTGGAATAAACAATGCATGCCTGGTGTAATAACACGATGACGTCTACACCAATGAGAATCTGCTTCCTGAGCTGGTGAAAAGTAAATGATCCCTTCATCCACAGAGTTCCTACCTAGAGTCAGGGTGAAATGGCTGTTGCGAGAGAAGCCATCATGGACCTTATTACTGTGAGCCAGACTGGAACTGAACTGTATGTTGAACTGGCTATGCAGAGTGCCCTGGGGCCAAACTGTCGGAGCTTTTGGTGAAAATGGGCTTTTCCCTCTAAGTACATTTGGAGAAAGTTATGCAGAGCCACCTCATGTGAGAGCTGTAATCCTGAAGCCTGGCATAACTCCACAGTCATTTTCCCACAGGAATAAGTGGGAACGAGGAAGAGATAAATTCCTTCAATACACAAATCTATTGCCATTATTGCCACATTTTATTTTAACGTCTGCTTTATAGTTTCTCAAGATTATTTCTTATTTCCTAGCATGCTTTCTCCAGAAGGACTAGCACAATGTGAAGGTATTCAGCCTTATTTTAGCGTGTCTAATTGCTATTCCAAACACACTGAATTTAGGCCGATTTTATTAGTGCTATCATTTGGACCACCTTCGAATGAAAGCTCTAACCGGATGACTATTGGATGCTAAGCATTTTTCAAATCATAACAGTGAATGTAAAAGCAAAAGAGCCGTAATTACAAAGTGCCTTTATAAGGCACTTTAGGTGCCCTGGTGACATCCTCTAAACTCATTTCTAACCACTAGTGATGGTCACAGTGTAAGGTAAAATTATAGGTTTGTTCTTTGTTTCTGGCTCCCAACCCACTCCTAAAACCTTTATAACTCTTTGAGATACACAGAGATTAGGGTATATTTTGTTGTGCTATTTGATCTTTGACCCAGGTTTCTAATCAAAACAAAACAAAAAACTCTTGATCTCTTGGAATGCCCTGGGTGACAGGAATGTTTTTTGTTCCAGTGAAATGACTCTTGGTGGCCTCCTCAGTGGAGGATTGTTGGAGGAGGCCGCTTGTTCTTCCCGGCTGCCCGGCTAGTTTAGACCCGAAATAATCACACAGAAACAATATTATTTAAAGCACTGCTTGGCCCATTAGCTCTAACTTCTTATTGGCTAACTCTTACATCTTAATTCAACCCATTTCTAGTAATCTGTGCATCACTACGAGGTCATGGCCTACCAGCAAAGTTTCAGCACGTCTCTCTCTGGTGGCAGCTCCATGGCGTCTCTCTGACTCCGCCTTCCTCCTCCCATGCTATAGGCCAAGACAGTTTTCTTTATTCATTAACCAATAAAAGCAACACATAGACAGAAGGACCTCCCACACCAGAGGCTGGTCACCAGAAAGATCATGACTAGAAGTTTGGGACATTATCCTCACCTCTCTCCCTTTGGAGACTGAATTAACAATCCATTGTGCCTATGAGATCAGTCTTCATAAAATATGTGTTCAAACCCAGAGAGTCCGACAGCTGCAGGGGAGGTGGGCACAGCAGAGAGGGGTGAGAGCTCACTGCCCACCCTGGCCCCAGCCACATGCAACTCCTCAGCCCAGGATTCCTAGACTGTACTGTGCACAGTAAGCCGTCCAGCAAGAGAACTGTTAGGAGTCATCAGAGCCAGTCTAACAAGCGACAGCCCCAAGTGGGAGGGTGGCAGAAGCTGAATTATATATGGCCAGTTGCTCAGAAGCACAAATGACAACCTGGCCTGGTGATTGCATGGGAACAGGAGTCTTCTGAGACTGCTCCCTTACCTGAGGGAACTGGCACTAGCTATGGTTAGTCTCAGAAAAAACCGAACTGTAAGATACCTGGTTGGTGCCTGTAGAGAATCCAGCAACTCTTTGTAGGAGAAAGCACCCGGATGTATGAAAAGCAGAAGCGAGGTAATGAGAGTATGACAGTTGAGATAAAAAGCAATCCAATTTTTATATATGCATAAAGACAATCTCAGCTCAAACAGCACCCTAATCTTTCAGGCTTCTGTCTCTGGGTCTTCTTTGAAGTGTTAAACTCACCTGACAAAGCCAGGAAATGTAGTAGCTGCTCAACAAATCCTTGCTGGATGAGTGATACCAGCATTGAATGAAACTCCCCTGCCAGAACATGAACTACCCAGGCCCTTGCTACACGGTAAATGGCAAATTTGTCTGGAACAGGATGGGGGCTGATCACCACACCCTGAATTTCCTGGGACCTGACAGTACTGTCCAGGGGAAGGAAAGGCTCAACCCGAGTGCTGTCCAGTCCATGTGTAGATATCGAACACTCGGAATGTAGCTGGTGCGAGCAACTCCATGGAAATGTATTTGAACTAATTTGCATTTAAATGCAAAGAAGCAGGACTGTCCGGTAGTTGACACAGAGGACAGGGAAACAGCAGTTGCTTCCACAAAAGTCCCTATTCTTTTCCATGTCCAGCTGAAGTAGCTGTTTAGCAACAGATTGCGGATACACAAAACTATTAGCCTGCCTGGGTAGAAGGGGCTTAGAGCCGTGGTTCTCAACCTGTGGGTCGCAACCTTTGGGGCGGTATATCAGATATCCTGCATATCAGAAATTTACATTATGATTCACAACAATAGCAAAATTGCAATTATGAAGTAGCAACAAAAATAGTTTTATGGTTGGGGGTCAGCACAACATGAGGAGCTGTATTGAAGGGTTGTAGCATTAGGAAGGTTGAGAACCACTGGCTTAGGACAACCCCATGCCAGGAACTACACATACCCTTCATTTTATCTATTTAATTTGTTTTATTTATCAGAGTTTAGACTGAGAATAACAAGCAGGTAGAACCAAAAAGTTATTCCTAGTGTGGTTTCCTTGGTGCGTGTTTTTGATGCACTCTAAACACACCTTTTTACCACTGGTTTTCTTTGAGTTGGTTTAGGGAGCAGAGGAGGCTGTGGCTGAAGATGCACGGGACAGTTTCTAACCCAGCCCTTTCAGGTTCATCTCCATCTAAATAAGGCAAAAACTTCTGCTTTGAAACAGCCTTCTGCATCTATGAAAGTATCTTTAAATCCTTTATTATTTTGAAGATGTCCCTTTGCTAAGAAGGGAAAGGAATAGGTATTTCACGTGACTGTCACTGTTCAGGTGGCAAAGATGGAACCTCCGGTTTCACGTCACTAAAATTAAACACACTTTGCCTGCATGCACCTTGTTCCGGGTGGTTTAGCAAGTAGGTCAAAGGCAAGCAGGTGCCAGGGGCTCTATTCTCAGCTCTCTCAGGTGCCAGAGTTCTATTCTCAACTCTCCCGCTGACTCAGACTCTGACCTCAGGAAGGTTGAGGTAGATTTAGACACAGGCTCCTGATCATGCAATCTGCACCAAGTGTGCTCTCTGGGCTTTGCGCCTCCTCATGAGATTCTCACAGCATCCGTGGAAGCAGTTGGAGTTCAGCCACAAAACCATGTTGACAAGTTCCTGGGGCTTCCCAGGGACCACCCTCTGACATCACTATCTGAGAATCGGCCTTCTTCATTTCATGTCTCCCACAAGCTTCTCCTCACTCTTGCACAGTGGGTGTTTCTCAGGCACAGACTCAACCAATTAATTAGCAGCAAGCATGGCCATAGTATTTTTTCAGATCTTAAGAGGGTAAGTAAATGCAAGTGGGGAAGTCTCCTACACAGCGTCATTACTTAAACATGATGAAAGCAGCCAATCACATTGATGATGTTCTTCATTTGAAACAGATTTTTGACGCGAGGACACCTGCCAGACCCAAGTTCTCAGTTTACGGCACTCTGCATTCCTCAGAGTGAGATCCAACAGCAGCTGCTTATCAAGTCCCACCTCGGGATGAAGTCGGCTGTCTGTCCCAAGATTCCAGGCTTGTCTTCAGAGCTCTTGGAAGCCCTAGGGAAGCAGTGTGGCCAGTAGCATCAGGGAAAGTGTCATTTTTATAGAATCCAAGAACGGAAGCCAAGAACAAAATGGTACCTGCAGCCAATTTTCATGGGCACATCTTTCAAAGTTAGATTTCACAACTACAGCTTTTACGCTATGTAAAATGAGTTGCCGCTGGAGAATTACCAAGCAGAACCAATTGGACTTAGCTTTTTTTTAATATATATACTGTATTTGTTTTTATTTTATGTGCATTGGTGTTTTGCCTGCATGTATATGTGTCTGTGTGATCCTGACGTTACAGACAGTTGTGAGCTGCCATGTGGTGCTGGAAATCAAACCTGGGTCCTCAAAGGCAGTCAGTGCTCTTAACCACTGAGCCATCTCTCCAGCCCCTGGACTTAGCTTTCAAAGTTCCTCTGGGAGCTGGAGAGATGGCTTAGTTGGTAAAGTACTGACCATACAAGTGGTCTCTAGCACCTGCATGAGAAAGCAAAGCAAGCAGCCTACGTCTGCAATGCCAGCGCCATGGAGGCGTAGACAGCAGGGTCTCTAAGGCTTGCTAGATAGCAGTGAAATCCAAATTGGCAAGCTCCAGGCCAACAGGAGACCCTACCTCAACAAACAAGGGCTTTTGAGGTGGGGGGCACCTCACATTGTTCTTTGTTCTTCACTCTGACATGTGCACATATACACAGACAAACACACAAAATAAATAAATAAATATGATTGGTTTCTGGGCTTGACTTTCGAGTATTACTCATACCTACACTTCTCATCATTGTGAGTGTTCCTAAAGTAAACTTTATCCTTCCTCTTTCTGCTGGCTTGCTTCCTCTCCCTCACCATCTGCAGCAGGCTCTGTGCCTCCATCCCAGCTTCCATTCCCTCCCTCTATATCAGCTGGCTCCACCTGCTGACCAAGCATCTCTCTTCTCCTCTCCTCTGCTCCAGTAGTGAGAACCAAGACTCCTTACAACATTGAAGATGAAAGGCAGAGGCAGGTGGATCTCTGAGAGTTCGAGGCCAGCCCGGTCTACAGAGTGACTTCCAGGACAGGCTCCAAAGCCACAGAGAGAAAGCCTGTCTGGGCGGGGGGGGGGGGGGAGGATGAATTGATAGCTTGTTGTTGTTACTCAGCAATGAGCTCTGTATCTGCTTGACTTGACATGGAATTGTCACTCCTTTCTCGGGGCCAAGATGGCTCAAATCTGCGAGCACTCCTTTTTTCCACAATTGGTGTGTTGACATTTGCAGAGCCTCTCACGCGAACATTTCCTTCCTCATAAGGGTGTTCCCACAGTTTTCTGCATGGGAATCTCTGTCTTTTGGTTGTCTGTTAGAAAAAGCAGTTGAGCTAGTTTATGGTTGTTATTTAACTCTTCATCTAATTGTAGGCATCTGGAAAGCATAGATAGGTTTAAATAGGATGTGTATGTGAGGGCATCTATGACCCACCAACTAAACATAAACACATTTTCTAAAATTATGTATGTAAACATAGTTTACAAAATTAAAAATCGCATAAACATTTTATTCTGCTTTTTAACCTTATATTACACATATGTAACCTTATAACCTTATATTACACGTAATACATGTGAATTTCCTAATCTTATTAAGTAAATGTGATTGCAGGAGATTCCACTGTAGCTGTGGCGTTATTTAAACATCCTCTTTGTTTTATGGTTTGTTTAACTTTATTTTATGTGCATTGGTGTGAAGGTGTCAGATCCCCTGCAACTGGATCTTCAAACAGTTGTGAGCTGCCATGTGGGTGCTGGGAATTGAACCTGGGTCCTGGGGAAGAGCAGGCAGTGCTCTTAACCACTGAGCCATCTCTCCAGCCCCCTTAACCATCCTCTTATGTAAGACTATTGGCTGCACCCAGGTTTACTGTATTGCAATCAGGCTATAATAAGTGATTCATACACAGATAACTGAATATATCTCTGGCAATTTCATTCCACTAAATTTTTGGAAGTGGGCTTACTGACTCAAAGGATAAAAATATATTAAAGGTGGGCTAAGACTCTAAATAAAAAATTCAAATCCCAGAAGGACTAGAGAGATATAAGAGGATTGTCAAGACGCTCACAATCCCCTGATCGAGGGCAGAAGTCAAGCTGAGGTAGGTTCTAGAAACCCTTCAGCCAGGCCTTCAACCGTTTCAGCTAATTTCTAAAGAGACCTGCCGCTGCCAGAGCGTGCTAATCAGTGTGGATGAAGTAGCTCCAGCTATCAGGGGCGGCAGATGGAGAAGCATGCCTGGCCTTACACGGTTACGGCTTCTAGTTCTCCTTGAAAACGAGCAACAGACGTCGCAAAAATGTAATCATTTCAACCTGCCTCGGCCCAGGCAGTGAGGCAGTCATTGACCTTTGCTCTGATTCCTAATTAAATTTTAAGGTTATACTAACTCTGAAGAGCGGCTATTGAATGGACATGAGCAATCTGTAAAGCATTAGTGCTATATAGATCCCGGAACGGGGGTGGCAGCAGATAGCTCAGGCACACGCGCCGTCAGCAAAACAGAGCAGGATTTTATGCAGACACATCACAGAAAGAACCAGAGGGGGATTTTGTCTTTGAATTTTCTATGATAACCACCTTGGTGTGATTATTCTCCTACCATTGCACAATTATCTTGGGCATATACCTATGATGTAAATCAAAACACCGGCGATGTCAAAGCGGACAGACTATTTCCTTTGTCGGAAGTCATATATATGTGCACAATTCATTATCTTTAACTTTTATTTGAATGCTTCCTATGAACTATGCTGTATTGATTTGTAAAGGGAATAAAGACAGACGCTCTGACCTGGAGGGAAGGCAGCCCACCCAGAGAAGCAAAGGCTGCTGTCCCAGCACACGTAGAGCACAGCAAAGTCATCTATCAGCAAGGGAGTGAGTTCACAAAGCCTTGGAGCCAACGACTGGGAAGCAAGCACTGCAAATGATGATGTAATCTCTTCTCTGGGAAAATTATATGAATGGAGATCAAACACACAGATTCCTCCTCTCTTTTGAGCGCCAGTGATCAGACACGTGCGCACCCAGTCCAAAGCTTGTGAAGATGAGGACATTCCTCTTTACATCCCTTCCCAGTGAAATGACTGTGCTTTGTAAAAGCTCACAGTGAGCGTCAATTTCCACATAATTAAAATCACTGTCTTTGTTTGCATAATAGGAGAATGCCACATCACACATGATGCTGATCCAAGAAAGACAGATTTAAATGAGCAGCTCTGTTTGCCACTGTAGCTGCCTTAGGGAAACAATCAACACCGGGCAATTCGGTGATGGGCTGGATGGCTTGAGGGTTGTTTAGACAATTTTCCTCCCTCTCTTTTTTCCTGGGGTTTCTGGACACTTCCCTATTTGCTATTTACTGCTTCCACCTGGGCCTGTAAAGCAGCAGCCACGCTGGAAGGGCAGGCATCCAACATGAATTCTGTGATAGTTCTTACAAAAGGGCTTGCTAGGAGACAGTGCTGAAGTATGCAATGGTATGATGCTTAGAAACAGTAATTGGCATTCTACTTCCAACTCGTTTTTACCTGAAGAAAGCTAATTAGATATTGCTGGCATTAAATATCCATAAGCTTGAGTCTTCCAAAAATGTAAATGTCTAATCACTACTCATTCGCAAGCTGCTTGTCCTCTATTTTCATAGGGGGTCCAGACAGTCTGGGGCCCATTGCAGCTTTAGGGACGTGAATGGATGTCCCTGCAGCCAAACGTGCTCGCGCTATAACTTTCACCCAGCTGCTATATAACAGCTGAAGCAAATCTACTGATGAGAAACAAATACTGAAACTAGAGACACTGGCACTTTACGGAGCCCATCATTCTGACTTTGATTCTATTTATCAGGAAGTGAGTGTTAAGGAATGAATCATGTTCATCGGATAGAGATGCTAGTAGGATCGATAGACACTTTGCATCGCACTCGTCACTGGCTGCTGCCAAGGCTGGCATTTGAGGCAGACACACAACCAGCAGCGCTCCCAACACTGAGAAGCCTTCCGCTCTGGCTGCGTCATCTACTATTAATGGTAGATCAGTTTTCACTCATCTTTCTGATGCCACCCGTAGTTGAAGAAATGAGGCTCAGCAGTTTGGGATCACCTAGCCATTCGAAACAGCTCTCACTGTGCTGGGATGAGATGTTCATTTTTAAGCAGACCCTTGACTCCTTCATGGAAATGGTTCTTACAGTGCTTAATCAAAGAGTGAATCACTGTGGCTTACTGACTGATTGCCAGGACAGATGCATCGTGACTCAAGGGCTCATCTCTAGCCCCGGGAGCCATTCACTGAGAGGTGATGGGCGGTCCACCCAAGAAGACAAAACTCTCACCTCCGCATTGTCTGTACAGTCAGATCTGGGCCTGTGCCTCCAGATCCCATTTCATTTGCTGTGCAATCTTGGAGGAGGAAAAAGAAATGGGCATCCCTTTCTCTGGAATTGTTGAACTCTGGCTTTATAATAAATCTATGTTGTCATGTAGTTTAGAATGTGGGAAAACACGCAAAGATAGACCACTCCCCAAACTGGAATTGGGGAGGGCAAGGAGAAAGATTTTGAAATAACTGCTTAGGGAAACTTCAGCTTTCCTCAACAGTGGTTGCCATTACAGGGCCCCTTTGGTGGCTTCTATACTGTAGTGTCATTTTCATTTGTATTTTAATAAAGCTTGCCTGAAGATGAGAGAGTGAAACAGCCACACTGCTCAGCCTTACAGACCAGGCAGTGGTAACACACACCTTTAATCCCAGTAGCCACACTAGTTGCCTTAGAAACTGGGCAGTGCATGCCTTTAATCCCAATGGTGCACACCTTAATCCCAGCCCTAGAGAGGATTATAAAATGGGAGGAGACAGCTCTCAGACACAGTCTCATTCTGAGAATCCTGAAGGCAGGATCGCCATTTCGGACTGAGGCAGAGGTAAGAGCCAGTGGCTGGCTGCTTTCCTTTTCGGGTCTTCAGGTTGAACCACAATTTTTCTCTCTTAGTTTTTATTAATTGTGCTTCAGTATATGTTGTAGGGAGCCGCTTGTTCTTCCTAGCTGCCTGGCTAGCTTAGACCCAAAATAATTACACAGAAAACATATTATTTAAATCACTGCCTGGCCCATTAGCTCTAGCTTCTTATTGGCTAACTCTTATATATTAATTTAACCCATCTCTATTAATCTGTGTATTGCCATGTGGCAGTGGCTTACCGGGTAATGTTCCCAGCTTCTGTCTCTGGTGGTGGCTCCATGGCTTCTCCCTCACTCCACCTTTCTTCCTCCCAGCATTCAGCCTAGCTTTCCCTGCCTAGTTCTGTTCTTCCCTGCTATAAGCTCAAAGCAACACATAGACAGAAGGACCTCCCACACCAAATATACAGTTAAGATTTCTTTTTGGTCTCCCTTGGAGCTGAGTAGGGCATTCCTAACTGCTACCTTGCTCAGTTTAATGCCTTGCTACTGAATCAAACAAATAAGTGAGTCTGTCTTAATGTTTTATAACTAAACCCATAAATGGTAATTCTAGTAGGAGACTAGACAGTGATAGAGCTAGCCTGGCCTGTGCGAGGTCAGAGGTGTAAACCCCAGCACGACAAACAAAAAGAATGCCCCCATCAGTCCCTTGCTCAGGCCCTCCATCCCTGTACAAAAGGTAACGTGGACATCCCTGGGTCAGTCCCAGTCTGGTCTCTCCTTGCCTGTGCAGTGACTCACGCCTCTATCTCCCATCTCTCCCACTATATAGGATATATTATAGCCTCAGACCTTTGGACTGTGTAGTTCTCAGACAGACATCCATCTCTTCTCTTTGGGCGACTGCACATCTGCCATTCCCTTTAGCAGGAAGGAAGAATTCCTTCTGATCAGCAAATTAATATTCACACTCGCTCAACCTTCTGTGAAGCCAGCCCCAATGTCTATATGATCCACCCATGACTGTTTCCGTAATTGACGTTTAGGAGTATCTGACACGATAGGTCCCTACTATTTGTTCAACCAGAACTACATAGTCAGAGACATGTGGGTCCCTGGACTCCCTGGCCAGCCAGCCTAGTCTATTTTGGTAAGCTGCAGGTCCCGTGAAAGACTCTGTCTCAGAAAACAAAGTCAATGGATCCCCAGTGACAGCACCAAAGGTTGTCCTCTGGCTCCATGCACATGTATGCTGCTCATATATGGTTCTGTACAAACACATGCCAATTAAACACTTGAGTAGACACACTCTAAGAAATGTTTGTCTGTGGTAATCCCATCAGCCTTTGCCGATCTTTCATTGTCATGATGGTTAATGGTAGTGGTCAATTTGGCAAGTTCCAGGATCACATAGGAAGCAAGGTTCTGAGCATGCCTGTGAGGAATTGTCTTGATTAGGTTAGCTGAGATGAGAAGACGCACCCTAAACATGGGCCAAAACTCTGGACTGCATAGAAAGGGGAACACTAGCTGAGGATTCAGCATTCCTTGCACTCCCTAACTATGAACAGAATGTTCTCAGCAACTTCTTTTTCTTATGCCTTGGCTTCCTCTCCATGATGGGGTGAGGTTCCTCAACCTGGAACCAAAATCAATCCTTGCTCCCTCAAGTCCCTTTCGCTGTTCTTTACATGACTGTCATTACTCAGGGTGGACATTGAAGGAATGCCATGGAGTATATGTGGTGGCCCAAGGATAACTCTCAGGAGTCAGTTCTCTTTCCACCCATGAGTCCTAGGGGAGCAAGCTCAGGCCTTCAGAGTCAGTGGCAAGAGTCTTTACTCGCTGGGCCAACTTGCCAGTCCTTGCTAGGCCTTTTGTTTTTAGCTTCTTTTTGTTAGGTTTATTTCATTTCTATGTGTATGAGTGTTTTACTTGCATGTATGACTGTGCACCATGCAGAGGTCAGAAGAGGGGATTGCATCCCCTGGTGCTGGAGTCATGGACCACTATGGTGAGTGGGTGAGCCACATGTGTGTGTTGGGAATTGAACCTAAGTGCTCTGAATGGCTGAGCCATCTCTCCAGCCCATTGCTTGGTACATTTTTATGGCAGCAATGGGAAAAAACTAAGAGAACCGCTATGACAGAGTTCCTGAAATAAACAATTGAACAGGAAAAGATTCTTTGGGCTCATGGTTTGAGAAGTTTCAGTCTATGGTCACTCTGGCCCCTGGTCCAGTGTCTAGTCATGGCAGAGAAGGCATGGCGGGATAGAACCACCCTGCTCATCACCTTCAGGAAGCAGAAATAAGAGGCGGAAGGATCAGGGAACAGGAAATAATGACCAATAGTACACCCCTAGCGATCTGCATCCTTCAGCTACACGCCCTCTCCTAGTCTTACCACTGTTGTGAAATATTATTTGAAGATGTGTTACATTTGTTTATGGTGTGGAACATTTGTGTAATGATGCAAAGATGTGTCATATTCTTTTATGTTGCATTTGTTTAACTCCGTGAAGCTGTCTTACTTTGTCTGTCTGAAACACCTGATGGTCTAATAAAAAGCTGAATATCCAACAATAAGGCAGGAGAAAGGATAGATGGGGCTGGCAGGCAGAGAGAACAAACAGGAGGAGAAATTTTGGAAGAGATGATCAAACAGCAAGTAAAGAAGGAGGACCTTAGGGCCAGCCACCCAGCTGCACAGCAAGCCACAGTGTAAGAAGGAAAGAAAGATATACTGAAATAGAGAAAGATAAAAGTCTAGAGGCAAAAGTAGATGGGATAATTTAAGAAAAGATGGCAAGAAAAAAGTCAAGCTAAGGCTGGGCATTTATAAGAAAGAATAAGACTCTGTGTGATTTATTTGGGAGCTGGGTGATGGCCCCCCAAAGAGTAAAAAGAGTTAAAAAAAAAAAAAGACCAACCATCTACATGCTACTCCCAACCATGCCATCAAAATATGAACTCGTAGGTAGACTCACCCACTGATGAAGGTGTACCCCTCATGATCCAATCACTTCTCTGAGTTCCACTTCTAAACAGTGTTGCTTTGGGTGCCACGCTTTCCACACCCTAACCTTCAGCAGAAACTTTACATTCAAACCATAATACAATCCTGTAGGGGAACAAAAGGTCAAGTAGATTTATAGCAAATGCCTGGCTAGTACGGCAGATTTATAAAGAAATTACTTTGTCACTTCTGTCAAGTAGATATATTTTCCATATCTGGCTTATTCTATGCAAGACTAAGCATTTTTTTGATTATTTCAATTCATTCTAGAAGCTGACATACTTAGACTAATAAAAATACCTGATTTTTTTCGGAAGTGGCTTACTATCAGCAATGAAGAAGAGCTATAAGTTCATAACAAAAGACAAAATCTACATTTGAATGTTAGATAACTCGAGCTAATAAAACGCTATCTCACAGAAACAAAGTTCAAAGGAAAAATCGCCTTCCAAGGCACCCATTAAAATTGAAAACTGGCACAAAGGAGGTTTTTCCCCTATAAAATGCTTATTCAGTTGAAAAATGTGCAAAACACCATAATTTACTTATGACTCCTTTGGTGTGTTGACTTAGAAAATGAGCTGGGTGATAACACACCATGCAAGAGGCAGCAGATGGCATAAGAATTTCCCTTACTTAGCAGCTAATATGTTATCTGGGGTAGGTACTATCTGGAGTTCCATGCTAATGTACAGTGTTTGAACATTTAGCAACAGGAAGCCGAACACCTACAGGATTGCCTGTAAGCCAGGTGTTAGATAAATGGCGAGCCCAATCTAAACAAAGCAATTCTAACTTAGTATTGTTCCCCCTCTTTTAAGGTATCTTAAAGTGGCATGATCTTAAAATCAGAAACATGCCATCAATTTGCATTTATGCCATTTGTTTTATAGACATTAAATAAAGTAGACCTTATAGTTCTTTGCAAACCTGTGATCTAATAGAGAGGAATCTGTGGAAGCAGGACAGGTCAAGGGGAACATGACATATCTGGTTCTGCCATTTGCTGGGTAGTTTAGCTCTAACAGACACCTAACTCACACCAGCTCTGTTAGTAAATAAATAAAACTATTTCTCAGCTCGCCAGAGAGATGTTGTGAAAAGAAAAAACAACACAAGTCACACAATATCATCTCCATGAAAGCAGAGCGCTTTTTAAAGCTGTGAATTATTCTTCAGTCATTTTTAATTAAACTGAAGTCCTGGGAATTTAAAATGAACATTTTTGCACATGAGCTTCCTAGAGACAGCATGAGAAGTTCTGGTCTCCTGTTCCGCCATGCTCGGCTGGGCTTTGTCCAGAGTTGCTGTCATCCACGCTCAGCCGATGGTCTCTCTCAGGACAGAGTCCCCAGGGTAACTTTCCTCGGTTTCTGGCTTAGGCAGAGCTTTCTTCTGAACAATCAGACTGCGTGCTTCAACCGGACTGTTTCTCTGGTTCCTTATAAGCAAGACTTGAAATTTCAGATTTCAGTTGAAGAGCAACAAAATTATGATAGCTTTTCCCATTTTGACAGCAGCCCCAGGATGTTCAACTCCCACCGATGACTTCCAGGGAGGCGCTGGCCTTGAGCTGCTTCTGTTGAACCTGACACTTGCTGAAGACAAGGCCAGGTCCTCGCTGGTTACCCATGGGATTAGCCCACAAGGGAGCCTCATCTTCTGGTGGCAGAAGGAGAAAGATTAGAAGTAGTGGCTTTTATCTTTGGGGTTCACAGATATGTCTTTAATACTCAGAGGAGTCGCTGGAACACAGTAGTCCTTCAATGAGTCCTATGGAAGAGCTTTGAATGCTATAGAGACTCAACGGATTATAAGCAAGATGTTATTTTTACCTAGACCAAGGCAACCAACCAAGACAGAATGTAAGTGATTTGCATTAAAACCAGATTTAGAGGTTAATCTCTTGACATTTATTTGACCATTTGAGGGCTCATACGATATGCCAGGATGGCACTGGGTGATAGATATATAGCAGTAAAAATGTACATGGATGTTGGAACACAGTCCAAGGATGGAGTCATGTGAGGAAACTCCAAAACAAGAGTCTTGTGACTTCAGTTTCTTCAAAATACAGAATATCCTTGGAATGTATTTTCGTGTTCTTCCCAGGTGTAAGCAGACAGGAATGAGCTAAATTCAGATTATTCATTACAGCTGGCTATTGTCATTTGTTTATATGTCTCTGTGGAAAAACCTGGTTTTGCCATGTATGGCTTGTCTTTGTGACAGTATAGTTTACTCAGGGTTCTTCTTAACCCCCAAAGTATAAATTGTCTAATGCTTGTAATAAAATTGTCTATTGCCTGAGGCTTTAGTCCACCTCTGTTTTAGGCCCCACTCTCCCAGGTTCACATCCAACTGGAGCCATAAACACATGGTAGTTGAACATGTGAAATGCATGTTAAACAAATGAGCACACGAATAAACACAAACAATAATAAAATCGACAAAATAGAGGAACATGAGATGAGAAAACAAAACAGGAGCTGAGAGCCCTAGACGGGGGCATCTGCATGATGCTCCTCCTCCCAAGCTGCGGGGATCATAGTGAAGTGAGGGCAGAGATACTGGGAGGCCAAAGTGGTGGGTATGTGAGAGGAAGCCATGTCTCCCCAACACAGCAGGGCAGTCGCACATGGGAATTCGCAGCCGTTGGGACAGCATAAACTAGACCTGCATGGACGAAGGCCCACTAAGTCCCAGCATGGAGAGGGAAGGTGGGCATGAAGTCCCACGCCTATCAAGGGCTCCAGGCAGTTGATGGGAGAGGGAGGGTCAGTTGTGTGTATGGTGAAGGCCATACACACAAGCGTATATGGGCAGCAAAACTATACTTGATGGTTAAAAAAAGAAAAGGGCACAAAATTGAGAGGAAAGGGAGATGAATCTGGGAGATGGCGAGAGGTTAATATGATCAAAATAAATTGTATGAAATTCCCCCCAAAACTAATAAAAACAGAAAATTCGATACATATAAACATGCAAACCAAGAGCTGCGCGTTCCCTAGTTGCACATCTAATGTGCAACTAACTTTTGTTTAAAAAAATAATTCACTCTCTTGACATGTATTTTGAGAAAAGATTCACTTATTGTTATAAGTCACTATTTCCAACTGTCATTAAAATATGAGAAACAAAAATCATCTTGAATTAAGCATCCAAAACACATCTGTCCTGAGTGTTATTTGGGTCAACAATAAACAACGCTGACTGCTATCTTTATCTGTGTAGTTCTCGCAAACAGGAACTCAGTATTTGTAACCTCGTACTAAAACTGAGGTGTAAGTCTCAGAATGCTCCTTCAAAACAATAGAGAGTGGTGCTAGGCGTGCTGGAGAACAAGTAAACCCAGCATCACAGGTCTGAGGTTTGCCTGAGCTATACAGAGAGAGCCTGGCTCAAACATATAGCACATATATATGTGTATGTATACATATATATACATATGTATTATGTGAGCATATATGACATGTAATATAGCTGGCTAATATAGCTGGCTTTACACAATGCCTTACTTTTAGTGTGCACTCTGGATTTTGGTGTGGCGAACTTTATTCTTAAGAATATTGAAGGTTGACAGAGCAGACCAAGAGGTGAGTGACCAGTCCCCCAGCTGGACAGTCCAGTCCCTAGGCTCTAGGCCTCAGGTCCTAGGCCTCAGGGCAAAACCCCAGGTCCCTCCCTGTCCTGTAAGTAGGCTGCTCCAACACACCCCCATCAATTGGTCCCTCTAAACTACAAGTCCCAGTCTGCCTCCAAACTCAGCCACCTCCATGAACTCAGTGTTTCTCTGAGGCACGGACTGCGGCTGCACAGAGCAAATCGAGAGCAGCTCCCTAAGACACAGACAGCAACTGCATTGATTGGATCAAAAATACTGTCTGCACCAATTGGAGGAAGAGATGGGTAGGTGCCAACGCAAGACTGTGTTCAACAACCTAAAAAGCAACATGGCAGCACCAGAACCTAGTGGTCCTACAGCAGGAAAACCTGAACATCCTAACCCAGAAGAAGCAGAAGAAAATGACCTTAAGTATAACTTTATGAAGATGATAGAGACCCTTAAAGAGGAAATTAAAAATTCCCTTAAAGAAATGGAGGAAAAGATAAACAAAAAGTTGTAAGAAATCAATAAATCTCTTAAAGAAGGCCAAGAAAAAACAATCAAACAAGTAAAGCAAACAGTTTAAACAGTTCAAGACTTGAAAACTGAAATAGAGGCAATAAAGAAAACACAAATCAAGGGAATTCTGGAAATGGAAAAATCTGGGTAAAGGAACAGAAACTGCAAATGCAAACAAAACCAACAGAATATAATAGACAGACATTACTTCAGAGTAAAGGGTTGGGAAAAGATTTTCCAATCAAATGGACCTGAGAAACAAGCAGGTATAGCTATCCTAATATCTAACAAAATAGACTTCAAAATAAAATCAGTCAAAAGAGATGGAAAAATCACAGGAAAAATCCATCAAGATGAAGTCTCAATTCTGAGCATTTATGCCCCTAATACAAGAACACCCACATATGTAAAAGAAACATTACTAAAGCTTAAATCACACATCAAACCCCACACACTAATAGTAGGAGACTTCAACACTCCACTCTCACCAATGGACAGGTCTACCAGGTAGAAACTTAACAGAGAAATAAGAGAACTAACAGATGTCATGACTCAAATGGATTTAACAGACATCTATATAACATTTCACCTAAACCCAAAAGAATATACCTTCTTCTCAGCACCTTTTTTAAAATTTAGCACATACTTGGTAACAAAACAAACCTCAACAGATTAAAAAAAATTGGAATAACCCCCTTTATCTTATTGAATCACATGGCTTAAAGTTAGAATTCAACAACAACACTAATTGCAGAAAGTCTACAAACTCATGAAATTGAACAATGCTCAATTGAATCACCCCTGAGTCAAGGAAGAAACAAAGAAAGAAATTAAAGACTTCCAAGAATTCAACGAAAATGAATGCACAATATGCCAAAACCTATGGGATACTATGAAAGCAGCGCTAAGAAGAAAATTCATAGCACTAAGTCCTACATAAAGAAAGTGGAGAAATCTCACACTAGCAACTTAACAGCACATCTGAAAGTTCTAGAACAAAAAGAAGCAGACTCAATAAGGAGGAGTAGATGACAGAAAATAATCAAATTGAGAGCTGAAATCAATAAAACAGAAACAAAGAAAACAATACAAAGAATCAATGAAACAAAGAGTTGGCTCTTAGAGAAAATCAACAAGATAGACAAACGCTTATCCAAACTAACCGAAAGGCGGAGAGAGAGTATCCACATTAACAAACTAACCGAAAGGCGGAGAGAGAGAATCCAAATAACAAAACCAGAAGCGGGGGCATGACAGAGAGCCTGAGGAAATCCAGAGAGTCATTAGTCATACTTCAGAAACCTGTACCCCACAAAACTGGGAAATCAAAAAGAAATGGACAATTTTCTACATAGGTTCTATATTACAAAATTAAACCAAGACCAGATGAATAATTTAAATAGATCTATAACCACTAAGAAAATAGAAAGCAGTCATTAAAAGTCTCCCAAACAAAAAAAGTTCTGGGCCAGATGGTTCAGTGCAGAATTCTACTAGAACTTCAAAAAAGAGCTAATACCTATACTCTTCAAATTGTTCCTCACAACAGGAATAGAAGGAACATTGCCAAACTCTTTTGACTAGGCTAGTTACCCTGAGACCCAAACCACATAAAGACTCAACTAAGAAAAAAAAAATACAGAACAATCTCCCTCATGAACATTGATATAAAAATACTCAATAAAATACTGGCAAAGGGAATCCAAGAACACATCAAGAAAATCATCCACCATGATCAAGTTAGCTTCATTCCAGAGACGCAGGGATGGTTCAACATATGAAAATCTGTCAATGTAATTCACCATATAAATACAATGAAAGGAAAAACATATGATCATTTCATTAGATGCTGAAAAGCATTCAACAAAATCCAACACCCCTTCATTATGAAAGTCTTGGAGAGATCAAGAATACAAGGAACAGAACTAAACAAAATAAAAACAATATTCAGCAAGCCAACAGCCAACATCAAATTAAATGGAGTGAAACTCAAAGCAATTGACTAAAATCAGGAACAAGACAAGAATGTCCACTCTCTCCATATCTGTTCAACATAGTAATCGAAGTTCTAACTAGAACAATAAGACAACAAAAGGAGACCAAGGGGATACAAATTAGAAAGGAAGAAGTCAAACTTTCACTATCTGCAGATGATATGATAGTATACCTAAGTGACCCAAAAAAATCTATCAGAGAACTCCTACAACTGATAAATACCTTCAATAATGTGGTAGGATATGGGATCAACTCCAAAAAAATCAGTAGCCCTACTATATACAAGTGATAAAAGGGCTGAGAAAGAAATCAGAGAAACATCACCCTTCACAATAGCCATAAATAACATAAAATATCTTGGGGTAACACTAACCAAATCAGTGAAAGACCTGTATGACAAGAACTTTAAGTCTTTGAAGAAAAAGCTGAAGAAATATCAGAAAATGGAAAGCTCTTCCATGCTCTTGGATAGGTAGGATCAACATAGTAAAAATGGCAATTTTTACCAAAAGCAATCTACAGATTCACTGCAATCCCTATCAAAATCCCAACATAATTCTTCACAGACCGCAAAAGAATACTCAACTTCATATGGAAAAGCAAAAAAAAAAAAAAAACAAAAAAAAAACAGGGGAGCCAAAACAAGCATGTAGAATAAAGGAACTTCTGGGGGCATCACCATCCCTGACATTAAGTTCTATTATAGAGCTACAGTAATGAAAACTGCTTGATATTGGCATAAAAACAGACAAGTATCTGTGCACCTATGAATACCTGATTTTTTAGAAAGAAGCTAAAATTATACAATGGAAAAAAGAATCTTCAACACATGGTGCTGGAGTAACTGGATGTCAACATGTGGAAGAATCCAAATAGGTCCATATCTATCGCCATGCACAAAACTCAAGGCAGGATGGATCAAAGACCTCAATATAGATCCAGCCACACTGAACCTCATAGAAGAGAAATTGAGAAGTAGCTTTGAATGCATGAAGACTACTTCCTAAATATAACACTAGTAACACAAACACTGAAAGCAACAATAAATAAATGGAACCTCCTGAAACTGAGAAGCTTCTGTAAGGCAAAGGACACAGTCAATAAGACAAAACAGCAGCCTAGTGAATGGGAAAAGATCTTCACCAACCCCACATCCGACAGAGGACTGATCTCCAAAATATATAAAGAATTCAAGAAACATGTAACAGGAACGAGAGGGCCTGCTTTTCGTCCCAGCCGCCCGGCTAGCTTACACCCGAAATGATCACACAGAAATTGTATTAATTAAATCACTGCCTGGCCCATTAGCTCTAACTTCTTATTGGCTAATTCTTACATCTTGATTTAACCCATTTCCATTCATGTGTATCGCCACGTGACTGTGGCTTATTGGCAAGATTCTAACCAGCATCCGTCTCAGGCAGGAGAACCATGGAGTCTGCCACACTGCCCTTCTTCCCAGCATTCAATTCTGTCTACTCCACCTACCTAAGTTCTGCCCTATCAAAAAGCCAAGGCAGTTTTTTTATTCAACCAATGAAAGCAACATGTAGACAGAAGGACCTCCCACACCAGAAACAAGACATTAAAATATCAAATAACCCAATTAAAAATGGAGTACAGATCTAAACAGAGAATTCTCATCAGAAGAATCTCAATGGCTATAAGACACCTAAGTAATTGCTCAGCATCCTTAGCCATCAGAAAATGCAATCAAAATGATTCTGAGATACCATCTTACACAAGTCAGAATGGCTAAGGTCAAAACATTGATGATAGCTTATGTTATGTGGGGTAAGGAGAACATTCCTCTATTGCTGGTGGGAGTGCAAACTTGTACAGTCACTTTGGAAATCAATACTGCAGTTTCTCAGAAAATCAACCCAGCAATACCACTCTTGGGCATATACCCAAAGGATGCACATTCATACCACAAGGACATTTGCTCAATTGCATTCATAGCAGCATTGTTTGTCATAGTCAGAGCCTGGAAACAACCTAAATGCCCCTCGACCAAAGAATGGATAAGAAAAATGTGGTACATTTACACAATAAAGTACTACTCAGAAAAAAAAAATTTAAATTTGCAGGCAAATGGATGGAACTAGAAAAAAACCATCCTGAGTGAGGTAACCCAGATCCAAAAAGACAAACACAGTATGTACTCCCTCGTGAGTGGATATTAGACATAGAGCAAAGGATAACCAGCCTATAGTCCATGGCCCCAGAGAAGTTATGTAACGAGGATAATCCCAAGACACACACACATGGATCCTTCTGGGAAGGGGAAATAAACAAGATCTCTTGAGAAAGTTAGGAGCTGGGGGAGGGAGGCAGAAGAGGAGGAGGAGAGAAGAAAAAGGGAGAAGAAGCAGGAAGGAGAACATGAGGGAACGGGATGGTCAAGATGGAGGGAGGACAGAGAGGGAGAGCAAGGAAAGAGACATCTTGATTGAGGGAGCCATTATGGGGCTAGCGAGAAAGCTGGCACTAGGAAAATCCCCAGGAACCCACAAGGATGACCCCAGCTAAGACCTAAGCAACAGTGGAGAGGGTTCCTGAACTGACCTTGCCCTGTAATCAAATTGATGACTACCTTAGCTGTCATCATAGAACCTTCATCCAGCAACTGGTGGAAGCAGATGCAGAGATCCACAGCAAAGCAATGGGCCGAGATCCCAGAGTCCAGTTAAAGAGAGGGAGGAGCAATAATATAAGCAAAGGGGTTAAGACCATGATTGGGATACCCACAGAAACAGCTGAGCTAAGCTAGTGGGAGCTCACTGACTCCTGACTGATATTGGGGGAACCTGCATAGGACCAAACTAGGCCCTCTGAATGTAGGTGACAGATGTGTGACAGGGGCAGTCTGTGGGGCCACTGGCAGTGGGACCAGAATTTGTCACTAGTGCTTGAACTGGCTTTTTGGAGCCCATTCTCTTTGGAGGGATACCTTGCTCAGCCTAGACACAGGGGGAGGGCCTTGGTCCTGCCTCAAAGTGATGTGCTAGACTTTGTTGACTCCCCATGCATGGGAAGTCTTATCCTCTCTAAGGAGTAGTGGTGGGGGCGAAGGTGGAGAGTGTGGGAGGAGGTGAGGGATTGGTATGTGAAATGGGAAAATATTGTTTTAAAAACTAAATAAATAAATTTAAATTAAAAAAGAATATTGAAAGTTATGACTATGATATATGTAAACATTGCTTTCCCAAAACAATACACATCTGTTAAATGATTAGTTTTCTCATTGAAAATAGATTCTTTTTTGAAGCCATAGAAACATAATAAAAGCTATCATTTGTTATTTTTTAAAATTCTGAATGAATTCATACATTCATTCAGAAGCTAATTCATCTGCTTTTAATGGTGGATTAATGGCTTTAAGTCTATGCAGAATTGCTTTCTACCTTGCAAACAATATTGGGAGGAAAAAACCAAGAGTTAAAATCAAAGCTTCTCTTTTCAAATCATCATAAAGAAAGAGAAAACTGTGGTTTAGAATTTAAAACAGTGTTGGTAAATATGCTATTTTTGTCTGATGTGGGTGACAGCTAGAATTTCTAAGGCCAGATATTCCTAATCAATAGCTCTTTAAAACCTGAAAAATTAACAGTAGAAGAAATTAGGACTAGAAAGGTGTTCAATGGATAAATCAGTTGCCACACTAGCATGACAACCAGATTTCAGATTTCTGTCGCGGCCACCTCGACCAGCAAGGAAGACGCAACGCCGAACTCTTCTTTCTGCAGTTTATTCAGGAACCTTGAACAATCTTCTGACTCTCTCTCACTCACTCACTCTCACACACTCTCTCTCTCTCACACACTCTCACTCTCTTGGGGGAAGCCCGCCTGCAGCTTAAGTAGCCTCTGGGTAGCCAACCTCGGCACGCCACATGGGCACTGCAGATAGGTCCAGGTACGAGGAAGCAAGCCAGATCTTTAGCCTTAGCCAAATATGGAGTTGTTTACCACAGAGAGCACTCACCATCAGGAAGGCGGAGGGCGGAAGCCGGTGCCATCTTTAACGCGCGGCTGCACGCAGCTCTCTACATATCCCCCTTTTTTATATATAGCAACAGGTGAGAGCAGAGGCCTAATCTCTGTAAAACCAGGGGCCTTGTACTGATCCTCATTCAGGCGTCATCACCCCGACGAGTACCAGACCTGACCGATACCTTTGCACAGAGGTGGGAAATAAGGTATCAACCCACATGCAATTAGGCATACTCTCCTTGGGGCCCAAAGCTCAGTGGGTTCTGAGTGCAGTGCTCAAGCCTAGCATCCTGTGCCTAGAAAGCTAGTATTTCATGGTAGCCAGCCATGTGCAGGGGGACTGTAAAGGCTTGAATGATCATGGCTGCATTGCAACGCTGGGAGACCTTCATGCGGTAGATGCACCACAGGCAAACCAAGGAGGCCAACACCAGGAGGCCTGTCAAGGCTCCTATGCCCACCCACTCCTTGATTCATGGCGTCAAGAGATCCACGAAAACAATCCTTCTGCCAGCCCAGCGTCCATCCGGGTCGAGTTCACCGAGACGATGAACACTCTCAGCTGCTCCATCATGTTATCAAATTCTCCAGTCCAATTACCTAAAAGATAACTCTAATGGGAGATAGCATCATGACGAATTGGCATCAGCCTCGGGAACACGGACAGGATTCCCCCCCCCCCATCCTTCACTCAGGGGCCTGGGCAGGCCTGTATGGGCTCTGATGTGTTGGGCATAAAAACAGGACTTCCTATGCCAAATTAGCTGCTGCAATTGCTGAAACAGAATACAGACTGGACTGGAGCTTTTAACGGGTCCGGATACTTCTAAAATTTTAAGGGCATTCCTAAATTCTACAATCTGAGGGAAGCCCGGTTGGAACTGATATTGTACAGGCCCCTGTGCATCTATCATATATACTCCATATAAACTCCAGTTTTAGATCCATCCATAAACACATTTGGGGCTTTAGAAATGGGCTGCGATAACGTTATCTTAGGGAATATTACCGGATGCTCTTTAAAGAAACCTAATAGTGGGTATTTGGGGCAATGATTATCCATGTGTCCAGTAAAGCTGCACTGCAAAATAGCCCAATCATCTATTGTGGCACATAATGTCTGAACTTGATGGTTGGCATAAGGTACTACAATGGTAACTGGAGAGACCCCAAAATAGTGCAGGCATTGTTGGATTCCAGTCATGGCAATGTTTGCCACTGCAGTCGGGTAATGTTCGATGGACTTAGCTGATGGGATTTTGGAATAAATAACATCTTGGTGAAGAGGTTGAAATGACCACACCTGTGAGCATCTCTAGTGATGTGGAACAGCTGCAGCAGCTAGAACCTTCTGAGCAAAGGTGATGGTTAGCACCTGGTCCCCCCAGCTACTGGGTAGAAGATTCATGCCTACCCCTGGGTGCATACACCTCTGTTCCTTTCTCTTCTCCCTCTTTCTTATCCTCGTCCTTCCCATCTGCTCTATGAGTGTCCTTACCTCTTCCTCCGAGTCTGTAGACTCTAGGTTTTCTACATCAGAAAGATCAGGGTATAATTTTTCCTTTCTATCTTTTCCCTTTTCACTGCTTGCCTGTTCAGATCTCTCCTCCTGCAACATCTCTAAAGCCGCCTGTCCACTTTCCACTGCCTCACTGGAGCATTGGTCTTCAAGACAGCCTCTGCCTAGTTTCCAAACAGGTCTCACTCCGCCCTTGAGCATTCCCTGCTCAAAGGCAAAATCTAAATCTCTCCCTAGCTTTTCCCATGAGGATATCGTGAGGCTCCCGGAAACGGCAAACCATGGTGCAACTGTATCACATTCCTGTAAAAATCTTTCCAGTGTGTTCCTTTTAATTTCTAAATTCTTTGAACGAAGCAGCTCATTAAGAGCCAAAAAAATTGGGTGCGATGGAGAAGCGCCCATAACTGACCTAACAACCTTTTACGTTTAAACTTTTACTTTTGGTTCGCACAGCTGCGAGCCTTCCCCGCTCTCTCTAACTACGGGGAGGAGCAATTTTCCCGCTCTTGTCGCGGATTCCCACCTTACCTGGGAACTTATTTACCCGCTCTTGTCACAGATTCCCACCTTACCTGGGAACTTTCCAGTGCACTGCCCTGACTGCAGAAAGTTCTGAGTTTTCGTTAAGCGGTAGGAGAGAGGTCCCCGTAAGGGCCACCACTTGTCGCGGCCGCCTCGACCAGCAAGGAAGACGCAACACCGAACTCTTCTTTCTGCAGTTTATTCAGGAACCTTGAACAATCTTCTGACTCTCTCTCACTCTCTCACTCTCTCACTCACTCTCTCTCACACACTCTCTCTCACTCACACACTCTCACTCTCTCTTGGGGGAAAGCCCGCCTGCAGCTTAAGTAGCCTCTGGGTAGCCAACCTCGGCACGCCACATGGGCACTGCAGATAGGTCCAGGTACGCGGAAGCAAGCCAGATATTTAGCCTTAGCCAAATATGGAGTTGTTTACCACAGAGAGCACTCACCATCAGGAAGGCGGAGGGCGGAAGCCGGCGCCATCTTTAATGCGCGGCTGCACGCAGCTCTCTACAGATTTCCAGTACTCACACAAAAGCCACATGGATGTGATGGCTCAGCCATAATCCCAGCACTCAGGAGGTGGAACCAGGATCCATAACACAAGATGACTGGCTGGACTAACAGAATCTGCAAGTTGCTTGTTCAGCCAGAGTCCCTGCCTCAGTGAACGAAGTGGAGAATGGAAGAAGACACTTACCATCAACCTCCGGCCACCACATGCACATTCAAATCTGTGCATGCATGTCCATACACATATGTGCACCCATGTCCACCAAACACACATGCATGCATGCACACACACACACATGCAAACACAGAGAGAGAGAGAGAGAGAGAGAGAGAGAATTAAGGAGGAGAAAGTTGTATTCAGATGGCAAGAGGAAATGAAATAGAAACATGAATTCAAACATGTTAGAAAAATATGTAATGGGTTTTTAAGGGGTTAGCTTTCAAACACTTTAATTCATTATCCAATTTGCTGTCTAACTTTCTTTCCCCTAGGATCCCTTTTCAACTTTGTGTGTGTGTGTGTGTGTGTGTGTGTGTAAATCAGAGGGCAACTTGCAGAAACTGGTTCTCTCCTTCTACCATACAAGTTCTGTAGCAGGTTTTTTCTTTGGTGCTACAAACTAGTTTCCAAATCATGACAGGGAGACTTCTTATTGGTTATGAATGCTTGGACTTATCTTAGCTCTTATTTTAATCTGTTTCTCTTTATATACATTTTTCCTTGGGGCTTTCTCTTCACCCCCCCCCCCTATTTCTCTCTCTTTCTCTCTTACTTTCCTGCTGTCTCCATGTTTGGCTAGCCATTGCCTAGCTTCTGGCTCTGCGGCATACCACTTTCTTTCTCCTTCATTCTCTTATTTCTTCATCTCTCTCCTCTCAAGCCTAGATTTCTTCTCCTATTTATTCTTTCTGCCCACCATCCTCTCCTATCCCTTTCTCTGCCTAGCTGTTGGCCATTCAGCTCTTTATTAGACCAGTCAGGTGCCTTAGGCAGGCAAGGTGAAACAAATGTAACACATCTTTACATAATTAAACAAATGTAACACATCTTTACACTGTTAACAAAGGCAGCAGCAGAAACAAATGTAACACACCTTTGCACAGTTAAAGTAGTATTCCACAGCATAAAAAAATGTAACATCTTTATATAATTAAGTATTCTACAACAAGGTTCCATGGATTGAATTCAAGTCATCAGGTTTGTTGGGAAGCACCCTTTCCTTCTGAATGATCTTGCCAGGCCCAAATCATGAATTTCATAAGAAAAAGGGAGTTCATGGGACTGCATTTGCACCTCAGTGTGCAGGGAGTGCTTCGTGTATATGAATTCCTGGGTTTTAAACCCAGGATCAAAGAAAGAAAATGTGTCCCCTCGAAAAACGCAAGAATTTGTACAACTTATATATGTATTCCTAAAAGACACAACACTATATAAATCCTCTCAATCAAACAATGAAGGAGAACTATGGGGTAAGGGGAGTACTAATTATTTCATTGATAGATTAAAAAATAGATTTCCTTATGTTACCTGATGAAAGCTTGGACAGCTAGGACAAACCTCTAACACGCTGGCCACCAACTGCGGAACACACGTTCTACATGGAACATTCTTTAGGACAGACTCCTTGGTTGCCCAACCTCTAGCAAATAATTTGAAAGGACTGAAATCATACAAAGTATATTTTCTAGCTGCCACAGTTAAGTGAATTATAATCCCATTAGCTTAAATTTCAAATTTTAACACAAATTAAATGATGGGCTGTTAGCTAAATAATGGACCAAAAAAATCAAAAGGGAAATTGGAAAACACTTTGATATGAATGAAAATAGAAATTTAATGAGCTCTTCCCTTAGACACAGACTACTAAAGCTCACTGAATAATCAAAAACTACCCAGAAAAGGAGGTAAAGCCCAAATTTTTTCCTACAAAATTTTACCAAAACCTTTTAGAAGGAATTAGTAGTAATTCTTTGTGAGCTCTTCTAAAATAGGACCAAGTTCCCTAGCGCAGCCTATGGGGTCAATATTGCCAAACCCCGAGTTCCCCCGAAATGGCCGCCACAAGTCAAGGAAACTTTGATGGAAAATTTGAGGCACTGGATCTTGCAGAATTTACTAAAAAGCAACCATGGTGGCGTAAGCTGTTTGGGCAGGAATCTGGGCCATCAGCTGAAAAGTATAGTGTAGCAACCCAGCTGTTAATTGGAGGTATTACTGGATGGTGTACTGGTTTCGTATTCCAGAAAGTTGGAAAATTGGCTGCAACAGCTGTAGGAGGTGGATTCTTTCTACTTCAGCTGGCAAACCATACTGGGTACATCAAAGTTGACTGGCAACGAGTAGAGAAAGACATGAAAAAAGCCAAAGAGCAGTTGAAGATTCGTAAGAATAACCAAATACCAACTGAGGTCAAGAGCAAAGCTGAGGAGGTTGTGTCATTTGTAAAGAAGAATGTTCTAGTAACTGGAGGATTTTTTGGAGGCTTTTTGCTTGGCATGGCATCATAAGAACTACAACTTCACTCCATTGTTTTTTATTTCTTTTTCTTGCCAGCACCTTCTGCACTTAAACATAGGAAAATCAACACACCTCTAGCTCTTCTTGTCCTGTACCTTTCTCCCTGTTGTGGCAAATCTGAATGGCTTCCATAGGCTTCTCCTGGTACAAAGTTAATACAGGCCTTCTCATAAGCTTGACATGTTGGAAAAGACAATAGATGTTGACTCTCCCAGTATATGCCTCATGACTTGATCAATGAGTAGCTTAGTAAGAATGTTCCCTTTTGAGAAAAAGACAAGATCTCCTGAGTAAATTGGAAGCATAGGGGTTATGGGAGAAGGTAAAGGGGGAAGAGGGGAGGTATGGAAGAGGGTAGAGAAAAAAATGTATAATGCAGTAAAAACAATAAAAAAGTGAAAAAGAAAAGAAAAAAATATTCCCTTTCGCTACGTAAGATCCTTTTCCAAGTTTGGAAAAGCAGCATATACTTACTGTAGTATATGTTACATGGAAAGGAATGAATACATTTGCCTTTAAGCATGAAAGATCTTGATATCTTGGTGTGTGCTTTCTTTTTTAGTTGACTTTAGATTATAGAAAGAGAGGTACTTATACATGCTATAATTATCCTGCCAATATAATAGTATAAGTACTATGACTAAAAAGATTGACTATGAAATAAACTTCTGCTAAAGATGTATGAAGTAATGTAGGTATTGGACTTGGTAGGTGGGTCTTTATGGAAACCAACTGCTAGAAATTCATTGTTGGATGGTCAGATGAGTCATTTGTAGATATTAATATCCAGTCCAGAAATGTTTTCCACCATTATCACATACTGCATCTCATGGCTGTTTTCAAGTAATTTATGTGGGAGAAG
>PVIU01020573.1:0-33679 GCA_004026605.1 Ondatra zibethicus
TCTACTACTCAGCGGTAAAAAACAATGACATCTTGAATTTTGCATGCAAATGGATGGAAATAGAACACGCTATCCTGAGTGAGGTAACCCAAACCCAGAAAGATGATTATGGTATGTACTCACTCATTAGTGGATCCTAGCTATAAAATAAAAGACACTAAGCACTTAGCTCACAAGCCCAGAGAAGCCGAATAACAAGGTGAACCCAAAGAAAGCATACACAGAACCTCCTGGAAGTTGTAAGCAAACAAGATCATAAAAAAAAAGATGTCGTACAAGTAGATGACATGATGTGTGTCAAGGGTCAAACTTGCCATATACTCAGAAGGTGAGCATTGCAGACATAACAGAAGTGAAGCAGAGAAAGTCATTAGTGGGCTTAAGGAATGGAAAGACACACCATGCTGCAACAGGCAAAGGAGATAGGAGAGGAAGCTAAAGAGTACAAAGAAATTACTGGTGGCAAAGGCCATTCAGTGCCATTGGGGTTAGGGGAGGGCTTCAGGAAGACACCAGAGGATTTTGATCATGAATGAGAGTTTAGGATTATGACACTTCATGTCCCCAAGTGTCAAGTACTATGTGTTTATTATAAAAATGCAAATCTAAATATAAGTATATGTTATTAAGTAGAGGCTTCCTGAAATATATACATATATGAAGGTGATCTAAATGAAATTGGCATATCATGGAGGACATAGATCCCCAAATGGCCATCTCTCGTCACCAGTACCCAAATTGGGTTACATCGAGTTGAGTTGTTGGGAATCCCCAAACAAGCCAGGCTATTGCCAAGACAATGGGTAGCTTTGCACAAACTGGCGGCAAGGCCTCATTGCTGAAGACAATTGATCTCCACATTATTGATCACAGAAAGGTTGATCTGGTGCCTACATGGAAACTTCACCCCTACATGCTAGCTTCTTTGGTACACAAAAGTACTCTGAATGCTACCAATGGAGAAACATAACCCCCATACTGGCTACAAACCCATTGATCCACAATGGTGTCATGCTAGAAAAATATGCTAGTGCAATGGTGGCAGAGAACTGGTGGGAGTAACCCGCCAACGCCTGAATTCTCAAGCTCACTCCATGAGATGGTACCCATATGCAATGGTGCCCGGGTAACCAAGAACCTGAGGCTAGTATGTGTTATCACAGGGAGCTAGGATAGAACCAAATATACTGTCCTTGTGGAGTGTAGCAACTAAATGACTTATAATGACATTCTGATATACTACTATATCAGTGCCTTGCCCAGCCATCATCAGAGAAGCTTTCTCCTGCAACAGATGGGGATAGAAACAGAGAACCACCACCAGATAATATGTAGAGAGTGAGAGCCCTTGGAACTCTCAGCCCCAAATGGGATATGGCCATCAAATCCCTCCACATAGGAGTCAAGGAAGCCTTCAGAAGAGGAGGTGGAGGGAATATATGAGCCAGACGGCATGGAGGACACTGATGAAACAAGGCCTTCTAAACACACTAGGAGAGACACCCGTATGAATTCACAGAGAGAGGGGCAGCATGTATAGGGAGTGATGTGTCTCCACTAGATGGGGTTTTATAGCTGAAATAAAAAGAAGACGCATGTCCCCATCCCTAGCCCAGAAACTATCTTTAATTGATATCTACTTGAAAATGAAAAGTCAGTGTCTCTAAAGGAATCTCACCGGGGAAACGGACGACTCCTCAGGGTGAGCTGTATGTGCAGCAGTAGATGGCCAACAGGAAAGGAACTCAACAGCATCTTTGGAAGCTCCTTGTCTCACGTCAAGTCAGGGCTTCTTGTTTTTTTTTTTTGGAAAATTTTGTATTTTTTAATTTTAATTTCTCTCTCTTTAAAAAAATACCATGTGAGTCCTTTGTGTATATATTATGCCTTCTGGCTTTGTGTTTTTCTGGTGTTCTTGAGTGTGCAGATGAGTCTATTTCTTGTGCCATTCCTTGGGCTCTTATTCTGCTGTTTGTCCTATTTCAATTGTTTGTTTTTGTTTAATCTTATCATTATATTATAATAAATATTGTATTACATATTTTCTCTTAAAAAATACGTATATGTAGACAATCCTAATTCTGAACCCAGGGCCCACAAACCCTCTTGTGAACAAATCACTTTTCCTGGATTAGTTGTTTCTTCCCTTATCAACATTCCTAAAACCCATTACCATCTGCAAACCATAAGGCTAGTTCCAGATCTCTGATTATGAACCCCTGTTACTTGTAAACCACTTCTTGCCCTAGCACTAGATCAGCGGTTTCAGAGCCATATTTCTCTATTCAAATTAAAGATCTCAATCATGAGAAGAAAATACCAAGAATCAATGAATGTAAAAATATGAATACTCTGAGAAGATAAATAAGATCTAAAGACATGTTACCCAAGAAAATAATAGAAAGAAAGATGACCCAAATTAACAGTATAATAATCTAGCAGGGAAAAGTTACAACAGACAAAAAAACTGATACATAATATTATAAGGAAATATTTAAAGCACCAATAAGTTGGAAAATCTAAAAGAAAAACAATGGATTTCTTGAACCATTCAAGCTACCAACATTACATGAGAAAAAAAATTGTACAGACACATAATTATCAGAACTAAATTCATTACTAAATTTTGTGAATTCTACAAGAATTTCAAAGAACTGCAACTAAACCAAGCCAAACACATAGAAAAATAGAAACATAAGGATCACAACACAACTTGTTCTGTGAACATATATCCAAAAATTCTCAATAAAACAGTAGTGAATTATGAACAAGCACACATCATGATCAAGTTGGCTTTAACCTGTAAATACATGGTTGGTTCTTCCTGAAATGCAGACTTGATTCAACATACAAAATCTCTTAAGTATAATAAATCATATAAATGTATTTAATGCAGTGTGATCATCCCAACAGATGCATAAAAAGCTCTTAACGATAACAAAAAGACCCAGATAATATGCTTTATGACAAAAGTCTTTGAGATTGTAGAACTGGTAGAAATATATGTACATGACATACAACCAACATTATCCTGAATAGAGTAATCCTACTGACATGTGAAATGAGACAGGGCTGTCCACTATACTTACTCACTTTCAAAATGGTTTTTGAATCACTAGTTAGAGCATTTAAAGAAAAATACAAATTAAAGTGTTATAAATATGGAGCAGTCAAATTATCTCCATTTGCAAATGATCCAATAATATAAATAACCAATCTCAAATATTCCACCAGAAAATTTCCTGAAACAATCACAATTTCAGCACAGTGGCAGGGCACAATATTAACTTGTAAGAATCATTAGCCTTTATGCATACTAACAACAGACACACTGAGAAAGAGCTCACGGACACATGTCCATTTCCAATAAAATAAAAGACAAGACAATATCTTGGAATAAACTTAAGTATGTGAAAGTACTCTACAAGGAAAACCTCAAATCTCTGAAGAATGAGATTGAGAAAGACACTAGCAACTTGAAAGACATTCCATATTCATGTATTTGTGAAATTAATATTGTGATACTGACCATTCTGCCTAAAGCAATTCACATATTCATTTATCCCAAGCAAAATACCCACAGCATCCTTCATAAAAACATAATTATAGTCCCAAAATTTATTCAGAAGCAGAAATCACTCAGGATAGTCAAAGAAATCTTAAATAGAAAGAAGAAAATTGGAATGATTGCTATTCTAAGCTTTAAGATATATTATAGAGCTATAATAACAAAAACAATATAGCACTGGAACAAAAACACATAATGAACAATTGACCCAGTATAAAAAAATAGAAAACCCAATCATGAAAATCATAATTAATGTTGTCTAATATTTGACAGTGAGGCAAAAGAAAAGTTACACTAGAAAAAAACAATAGTATCTTTGACAAATTGCACTTGGAAAAGTGGATGTCCATACTTCATAACATAAAATAATACTGATATTTATCATCCTGCATAAAAATGAGATCCAAGTTGATGAAGACCTCAATAGAAAATATAAACTACTAAAATTTCTAGAAGAAAAATTGGAGTACCCTACAAAATATGGGAATTGGAAAGCACTTACTGGATAAGACTCCATTTATCAAGGTATTAAGGTCAATAATTGATGAGTGATACTTCACAAAATTATAAAGCCTCTGCACAGCTAAGAAAGCAGTAAGACAAAGAAATAAACAACATAATGTGGGAGAGATTTTTAACCATACACACACACACACACAGACACACACACACACACACGCATATATATATATATATATATATATATATATGACAGAAAGATAAATATCTGGACTGTGCAAAGAACTCAAAAAAAAAAAGAAAAGGATGAACCAATTAAAGACATATGGGTTTGAAATCTAAACAGAGTTTTTTTATAGAAGAAATATAAAAGCCTATGGAATACTTCAAAAATTGTTAACCATCTTTCCAATTATGTAAATTAAGACAATTCTGATATTGCTTTTCACCCAGTGAGAAGGGCTAGATCAATAAAGCCACTGACAACTAAAGGTGACAAACATGTAAAGTAAGGAAACATCCTAACTGTTGCTGGGAATTCAAATTCTTGCAGCCCTTCTGCAAATCAGTATGGAGAATCCTCAAAAACCTGAATAAATCTACCATTTGACCCAGCTATGACACTCCTTGACATATATTCCCAAAGTATCTGACATCTTACTTCAGATTCTTCCTCATACATATTCATACAACCCTATTCATAATAGCCCGAAAATAGGAAAAACTTAAATGTCTTATTGCTTGAAGTCCACGTCTAAACTATTTTTTAACAAAGAATGAATATATTTTATAAGAAACTATTGTTTAATTTTCTTAGATCAGTCATACATATGGGTTTTTATGTATATTTTTGACTATCTTAGGGTACTTGGTACCAGATGTTCTTTTTGAGATCAGTGGATAGGCACTTAGAACTCTGGGTAAGCTATTTTGCAGTTTGGTACATACTGATGAGGCTAAATTTTGTCTTTGTACCTTTTGTCCCTGGTCATTAAATTTGATAATTTTTTTAATCTTTTAAAATCTATTTTTTCATATCCTTTTATTTTTTTCATTCAAAACATTTACATTTCCTCCCCTTCTCCCAGTCCCCCCCATGCTCCTCCCACACCCCCCCTGCTTCCTTAAAAGAGGGCATGGTACCCTGCCCTATGGGAAGTCCAAGGCCCTCCCACCTCCATCCCGGCTTAGGAAGGTGTGCATCCAAATACACTAGGTTCCTAAAAAGATAATACATGTAGAAGAGATAGGCCCTAGTGTCATTGTTCATGGCTTCTCAGTCTGTCCCCATTGGCAGCCACATTCAGAGAGACCGGTTTGATCATATGCTCCTTCACTCCAAGTCCAGCTAGATTTGGTGAGCTCCCATTAGATCAGGCACATTGTTTCAGTGGGTGGACCAGCCCCTCACGGTCCTAACTTCCTTGCTCATCTTCTCCCACCTTCTGCTCTTCGACTGGACCTTGGGAGCTCAGTTCATTGCTCTGATGTGAATGTGGGTCTCTGTCTCTATCTCCATCCATTGGACGAAATTTCTATGGTGATGATCAAGATATTCATCAATGTGACTATGGGACAAGGCTAGTTCAGGTACCCTCTCCTCTGCTGCCAAAGTACCTAGCTGGGGACATCCTCGTGGACACTTGGGATCCCCTCTAGGGCCAAGTATCTTGCCAAACTTAAAATGACTCCCTTAATGTAGATATCTTATTCCCTTCTCCAATATCCACCTTTACTCCATCTCTTCCCTCCACACCCCCAAGCTCTCCCCAGTCCTTCCCTTCTCCCTTCTCCTTCCTCTCTCCCCTTCCCCCACCCACACCCACACCTCTATCCCCTGACCCGTGCTTCCAACCTTTGCCTGGCGATCTTGTTTGCTTCCAATTTCCAGGAGGATATATATATACTTTTTTCTTTGGGTTCACCTTGCCATTTGGCTTATCTGGGCTTGTGAGCTATAGGCTTAGTGTCCTTTGTTTATGGCTAGAGTCTACTAATGAGTGAGTACATAACATAATCGTCTTTGGGGGTTTGGGTTACCTCACTCAGGATAGCATTTTCTATTTCCATTCATTTGCATGCAAAATTCAAGATGTCATTGTTTTTTTACCACTGAGTAGTATTCTAATGTGTATATATTCCACACTTCCTTGATCCATTCTTCCATTGAGGGGCACCTAGGTTGTTTCCAGGTTCTGGCTATTACAAATAATGCTGCTATGAACATAATTGCACAAATGCTATTGTAGTATGATTGGACTTTTCTTGGATATATTCCCAAGTGTGGTATTGCTGGATCCTGAGGTAGGTTGATTCCCAGTTTCCTGAGAAACCGCCACACTGATTTCCAAAGAGGCTGCACAAGTTTGCATTCCAACCAGCAATGGATGAGAGTTCCCCTTACTCCACATCCTCTCCAGCATAGGCAATCATTGGTGTTTTTGATTTTAGCCATTCTGACAGGTGTAAAATGGTATCTCAAAGTTGTTTGATTTGCATTTCCCTGATCGCTAAAGAAGTTGAACATGACTTTAAGTATCTTTTGGCCATTCGAACTTCTGTTGAGAAATCTGTTCAGATCATTACCCCATTTTTTAATTGGGGTATTTAGAATTTTAATGTCTAATTTCTTGAGTTCTTTGTATATTTTGGAGATCAGACCTTTGTCTGATGTGGGGTTAGTGAAGATCTTCTCCCATTCTGTAGGATGCCTTTTTGTCTTAATGACTGTGTCTTTTGCTTTACAGAAGCTTCTCAGTTTCAAGAGGTCCCATTTGTTCATTGTTGCTCTTATTGTCTGTGCCGTTGGTGTTTTACATAGGAGGTGGTCTCCTGTGCCTATGTATTGTAGGCTACTTCCCACTTTCTCTTCTATAAGGTTTCAGTGTGGTTGGATTTATATTGAGGTCTTTAATCCTTTTGGACTTGAGTTTTGAGCATGGTGATAGATAAGGGTCTAATTTCATTCTCCTACAGGTTGACATCCAGGTATGCCAGCATACTTTGTTAAAAATGCTTTCATTCATCCATTGTATAATTTTAGCCTCTTTGTCAAATATGAGGTGTTCATAGATTTGTGGAATAATATCCGGGTCTTTGATTCGATTCCATTGGTCAACATCTCTGTTTTTATGCCAATACCAAGCTGTTTTCATTACTGTAGCTCTGTAATGCCTCCGGTAGTTCCTTTATTGTATAGGATTGTTTTGGCTATCCTGGGCTTTTTGTTTTTCCATATAAAGTTAGTTATTGTTCTCTCAAGGTCTATGAAGAATTTTATTTGGATGTTGATGGGGATTGCATTGAATCTATAGATTGCCTTTGGTAGAATTGCTATTTTTACTATATTGATCCTAACAATCCAGGAGCATTGGAGATTCTTCCATTTTTTTGTTGTCCTCTTCGATTTCTTTCTTCAAGGTCTTAAAGCTCTTGTCAAATAGATCTTTCACTTCCTTTGTTAGTGTTACTCCAAGATACTTTATGCTCTTTGTGGCTATCATGAAAGGTGATGTTTCTCTGATTTCCCTCTCTGTTTCTTTATCCTTTGTGTATAGGAGCGCTACTGATTTTTTTGAGTTGGTCTTGTATCCTGCCACTTCACTGAAGCTATTTATCAGCTGTAGAAGTTCTTTGGTAGAGTTTTTGGGGTCACTTATGTACACTATCATATCATCTGCAAATAACGAAAGTTTGACTTCTTCCTTTCCAATTCAAATCCACATGATCTCCTTATTTTATCTTATTGCTATTGCTAGGACTTCAAGCACTATATTAAAGAGATATGGAGAGAGTGGACAGCCTTGTCTTGTTCCTGATTTTAGTGGAATCGCTTTGAGTTTCTCTCCATTTAATTTGATGTTAGCTGTTGGCTTGCTGTATATTGCTTTTATTATATTTAGATATGATCCTTGTATCCCTAATCTCTCCAAGACCTTTATCATGAAGGGCTGTAGAATTTTAACAAATGCATTTTCAGCATCTTATGAAATGATCATATGGTTTTTTTCTTTCAGTTTATTTATATGATGGATTACATTGATAGATTTTTGTATGTTGAAGCAGTCCTGCATCTCTGGGATGAAGCCTACTTGATCATAATGGATGACTTTTTTGATGTGTTCTTGGATTCAGTTTGCCACTATTTTATTGAGAATTTTTGCATCAATGTTCATAACTGAAATTGGTCTATAATTCTCTTTCTTGGTCGCATCTTGGTGTGGTTTTGGTATCAGGGTAATTGTAGAATAATAAAAAGAATTTGGCAATGACCATTCTGTTTCTATTATGTGAAACACATTAAGTAGTATAGGTAATAGCTCTTCTTGGAAGTACTGGTAGAATTCTGCATTAAAACCATTTGGTCCTGGGCTTTTTTTGGTTGGGAGGTTTTTGATGACAGCTTCTATTTCCTCACGACTTATAGGTCTATTTAAATTGTTTACCTGGTCTTGATTTAATTTCGATATGTGGTATTTATCTAAAAAACTGTCCATTTCTTATACATTTTCCAATTTGTGGCATACAGGCTTTTGTTTTAAGACCTAAGATTCTTTGAATTTCCTCAGTGTCTGTTGCTATGTCCCCCTTTTCATTTCTCATCTTGATAATTTGAGTGTTCTCTCTCTGCCTTTTGATTAGTTTGGATAAGGGATTGTCGATCTCGTTTATTTCTCAAGGAACCAGCTCTTTGTTTCATTGATTCTTTAGATTGTTTTCTGTGTTTCTATTTTGTTGATTTCAGCTCTCAGTTTGGTTGTTTCCAGTCTTCTACTCCTCCTGGGTGAGTCTGATTCTTTTTTTTTCTAGAGCTTTCAGATGTGCTATTAAGTCACTAATGTGTGCTTTCTCTAGTTATGTGAACACTAAGTGCTATGAACTTTCCTCTTAGCACTGCTTTCATAGTGTCCCATAGGTTAGTGTATATTGTTTCTTTATTTTCGTTGAATTCAGGGAAGACTTTAATTTCTTTCTTTATTTCATCCTTGACCCAGGAGTGGTTCAGTAGTTGACTGTTCAGTTTCCATGAGTTTGTAGGCTTTTTGTTGGTGGAATTGTTGTTACATTCTAAATTTACTCCTTGGCGATCCGATAAGACACAGGTGGTTACTCCAACTTTTTTGTATCTGTGGATGTTTGCTTTGTTACCGAGTATGTGATCAATTTTTGAGAAGGTTCCATGAGATGCTGAGAAGAAGGTATATTCTTTCCTGTTTGGGTGGAGTGTTCTATACATGTCTATTAAGTCCTTTTGATTCATTACATCTGTTAGTTCTCGTATTTCTTTGTTAAGTTTCTGTCTAGTTGACCTGTCCTTTGGTGAGAGAGGAGTTTTGAAATGTCCTAATATTAGTGTGTGGGGTTTGATGTGTTCTTTGAGTTCTACTAATGTTTCTTTTACATATGTGGGTGCCTTTATATTAGGGGCATAGATATTCATGATTGAGACTTCATCTTGATGAATTTTTCCTGTTTTATGAGTATGAAGTGTCCATCTCCATCTCTTCTGATTGATTTTAGTTTGAAGTCGATTTTGTTAGATATTATTACAGCCACACCTGCTTGTTTCTTAGGGCCATTCGATTGAAAAACCTTTTCCCAACCCTTTACTCTGAGATAATGTCTGTCTTTGTGGTTGAGGTGTTTTTCTTGTAAACAGAAGAATGTTGGATCCTGTTTTTGTATCCATTTTCTTAACCTGTGCCCTTTTATAGGTGAGTTGAGTCCATTGATATTAAGCATCACTAATGACCAGTGGTTGTTAACTCCAGTTATTTTCTTTATGGTGGTAAGGCTTGTGTGTCTCCCTTCTTTGAGTTGTGTTGGTGTAGGGTTATTAGATGTCTGTGTTATTATCAGTGTTGTTTGCTTCCTTTAGTTGTGGTTTACCTTCTCGTATTTTCTGTAAGGCTGGGTTTGTGGCTATATATTGCTTAAATTTGTTTTTATCCTGGAATATCTTGTTTTCGCCATTGATGGTGAAAGAAAGCTTTGCTGGGTATAGTAGTCTGGGCTTGCATCCATGGTCTCTTAGTGTCTGCAGCACACTATCCAAGACCTTCTGGATTTCATGGTTTCCATAGGGAATTCATGTGTAATTCTGATTGGTTTACTCTTATAGGTTACTTGACCATTTTCCATTGCAGATCTTACTAGTCTTTCCTTATTCTGTATTTTTTGTGTTTTGATTATTATATTGCAAGTGGATTTTTTTTTGATCCAGCATATTTGGTGTTCTGTATGCTTCTTGAACCTTCATAGGAATATCTGTCTTTAGGTTGGGAAAGTTTTCTTCAATTTTGTTGAATATATTTTCTGGGTTTTGAGTTGGAATTCTTCTCTTTCTTCTACCCCTATTATTCTTAGGTTTGGTCTTTTCATGGTGTCCCAGATTTCCTGGATGTTTTGTGTTACAAATTTGTTGGATTTGTTGTTTTCTTCAATCACTGAGTTTATTTTCTCTATTGTTACTTCAGCGTCTGAGATTCTTTCTTCTATCTCTTGTATACTGTTGGTTATACTTGTCTCTGTGGCTCCTGTTCATTTATCCAGATTTTCCATATCCTGCCATCTCTCGGTTTGTGTTTTCTTCATTGCCTCCATTTCAGTTTTCAATTTTTGAACTGTTTCCATTACCTGTTTGATTGCTTTTCCTTGGTTTTCTAGGGTATCTTTGAGGAATTTATTCATTTCTTCTAACTTTTTGTTAGTTTTCTCATCCCTTTCTTTTAAGGAATTTTTCACCTCTTCTTTAAAGTTCTCTATCACTTTCATAATGTTGCGTTTAAAGTCAATTTCTTCTACTTCTTCTGGGTTAGGTTGCTCAGGTTTTCCTGTTTCATACTTGCTGCATTCTGGTGTTATCATGTTGCTTTTCAGGTTGTTGGAGGAATTCTTGGATTGATGCCTGCCCATTTCTTCCTTCGAGTGTGGTTAGGAGAGTATCGGTGGTTTGGTCCCTCTGTCCGGGTGTATCCACCAGCACTCTTTTAAAATCTTTTTATCATTGTCTTTTGCAACATCTGGATCTCCTGTCTAGTGTTTTGTTTATATGTCCTCATTGAGGATTTTCAGGTGTGAAGTCTGTTTAGTAAAGATAACTTCTTATTTTTGGACTAATTTTTATATCACACATTTTATCTTTTTGGAGAGACATTTTATTTGTCAATCTATTATAACTATTTAATAGATTTTGATTGATACTTTTAATAGCACAGATTTTTTACAACAATGTCTCTGTACCCTTTGCCATTGATTTGTTTTGTTTCTTAAATTGGTTGTATTATTTTTTAGAGAGTTGAATTTTTTAATTGGTCATTATCAGTCTGTAAAGAATGTATTATTTTTAAAACCATCTCTTTTTTGTCCCTATTATTAAACCATGATTATCAGGAGAAAATATGAAGGACAAAGCTAATCCCCAGAATTAAATAACAATATGCAGAAGGAAAATCACATAAACTTTATATAATATCATATATGGAATAAGTAAAGAAACTGTTGAATTTTTGTATTGTTATCTGTCAACTTGTCCTTTTAAATTATTAATTATAAATTGGACCTTATAAATTTTATCTTAATGAGTTGGAGTAGGTGCAATAACCATTACTTGCCAATAGGTGTTGTGGTAGTAGCTGTGTGTCCTTCTTGAACAGTTTGAATTGGTTATAGCGATAGATACTGAAAAATATTCTCAAATTAAAAGCAGTTGTTTAGTGCAAATCACAGACTGTGTGCTCCTCAGAGGTCCCTGACTGGTCAGCAGCCACTCCAGGCCAGCAGAACAGCAATGCCAAAAGAAAAGCCAGCGCCCTGCCTGAGCTTCTGTTGCATGCTGGGGAAAGCTGGACCCACAAGCCAGAAGCACAGCATGCCAATGACACAGGTATCTGGGTACCCAAAGCAGCTCTGAGATGCTGCAGAGGCTAGCAGCTATTTATGGCCACCCACACAGTGGAGCCTGGTGCTGGCTGGCTGAAGCCACAGGGAAACTGAGCCTCACGTTGGGTGCCAAACTGTTGAATTATCTCAGGTCCAGAATAAACCAGGCTAAGTAAATGGCACACTACTCATCCTTTAGTATATTACTGTGGACAATTGAGAATGGGTAGTACTGTTGATTTAACTAGCTCACAGTTATGTTAAGGCATATTGGGGTAAATCTCACAAATTTTCTCAGTCTTACTAAATGTTCAAAAAAAAATCAGGCCTCTGTACCACAAGTGTGATGATCAACATTGTATTCACACCAAGCTTGAATAATTAAATTGTAGAATGAAGTTTAAACACCTCTATTCTAGCTTTGAGTGTGTAGCTCTTATTCTAGTGGGAATTGATGAAATTAGTACATGACTTCAAGAGATTAATGGGTTTCTGACTTTTATTTAGTTTCACCCCCACCTTTGGGTGTTTCAAATGACCACGTTGTAATAAATCCCAAAGTGTTAATGAGGCCATTGCAGGGGATCATGACATTTAACTTTTAGATGTTAAGAGGCACGTTTAAAATACTTCAGGGTAATTACTGTTCATTTTGGGGGAAGGAACTTTTCTTCATAGGGTATATTAATTGGGTTGACTTGGAGCACTTTTGAAACATTCTTGCTATTAATAAAATTTACATCAAGTTTTTTTTCCTTTTGTGGAGAGGTGATAGTTCTTTTAGTAAAAGTTTAGTATTAAGGTTTTAGTATGTGAACACATTCTATAACTAACCTCTTCCTGAAATTTTTAAGTACTGGAAATACTTACCCAATTATATTACTTCCTTTATTTTGAAAATAATTTAGTTGCTTTCTATTAGATAGTTTATGCTATTTTCTGTATAGTTTATGCTATTTTCTGTAATCATAGTTCATCTAAACACAGCTTATTTTCTTGAACATTAAAGTTTGTAATCTAAAGATAAAATCCTGTTTTCAGTGAAGGTAAAGAGTTAGCACAAACTTGCCCTTCCTTATTTAGGAATTAGTTGTTGCCAAAGTGAACAGGTTCTTGTTGTATAATGGGAATGTGCTCTGAATATAGGGGTCAGTGTTAATCATGACATTTTTGTCAGTCCCCAAATGGTTCTATAACATTGTAGAAATCTCAAATATGTAACTTGAAATCCTTCATAAAATTGTATCTAATTTTATATTTAAAAAACCAGGCTAGTTAAAAGATAGACCAATTATATATTTTTTATTATAAGCAACAAAACTCACAAAACAGACATGAGAAATCCGAGATCAGCTGTGTAGCACAAAACACACACACACACACACACACACACACACACACACACACACAGAGTAAACCTTGAGTCACCCCATTTTTTTTCAGGTTCCCACAAGTCATGCCTTAATATGATCACACCCCTCAAAGATCATTGGCTGACAAAAATTCTCCATCAATAATGAAATACTATTATAAAATTTAGTGTAGCATTTTTAGAAAATATGTTAGATCAATTTTAAATTTTACAGTATCCTCCACAAAGACTTGTGGATGCCTTAAATGTGAGCCTATTTCCACCTTGACCAAAGGTCAGAGAGTTGGAATTTACCTCTATTCCTTCAAGACTGTTGTTGTGTTTCTACCTCAAAAAAAGGTCTCACCTAGATACAGGTCAGAGGGTTCTGCTCTCTCAAGGTTATTGTCAATTGGTGTGCCTAATATCCAGGTGGAAAATTTCAGGAACAGAGAAGTAGATATGTTTCTATTTCAAACAAAAGTCTAAGTATCCAACAAGGTTTCAGTTTCCTTAAGTAGATAACATTGGAGTCCACCCAGGGAATTGTTGGCCTACAGGATGTTTTGGTCTATGGAATGAGTGTGACTTGTTTTGTCCTAGCATCAGAATGTTTAACTATGGATGTAGCCTGCAAACTTTAACTGGCCTATTCATTTCCTTGTATCATGTTAATGCAGTTTATTTTCTTTTATTTTACTCCTACCTATTAGGGTTGGGGTATTTTAGGCAATTGGAAATTAAACATGGGCCATTTCATTATTCACTGAAACTCCCTCCTGATACTATTCTATATTTTTCTGTTTTATTATTTTTCACGTGTCTTTGTATTTTTTCCTTATATTTCTAAATCCCCAGACCACTATCCAGGCAAGTAGTATTTTTTGTTTAGGCTGGTCCTCAACACAGATTCCCATAGGAGTTGTACCAATTTACAATCCCACTGGCAATGAATAAATGCACTTGCCCTAGTAACTCTCATCCTTGAGATCATGTACTGTCATTTGTTATATTGGTCTTTGATATTCTGACAGGGGTGAGATGAAATGCCAATATAGCTTTAGTTTGCATTTCCTTGATGGGTAAGAATGTTGAATCATTTTTAAAAGTTTGTTTCAACCATTTGTGCTTTATTTTTGAGAACTTTGTTTAATTCAACACCCCATTTTTAAATTGAGATATTTGTTTTCTTGATATTCAGGGTTTTTTGTTTTGTTTAGTTACTTGCACATTCTAGGCACTAAACCTTTGTAAAATATATGAGAAATGGGTACAAAATCCCATGTCTAACATAGAAGCTATGTACAAATTATGCTTTCTGGGAGAGTGGCACTTTGTATATTAGTCACACACCAAGACAGATCTTGTAACAAGGTGTAGTTGACCAACACAAAACAGACTTTGTTTGTGTATTTATGTTCCTAAGGTTTTGTGTGTGTGTGTGTATTTTCCTATGTTTAGATTTTATTTTTAGTTTTTATTTTCTTACTTTACTTATCTTTTTATTGTTTTTTATAAAAGGAGAAAAGAATATGAAGTTGGGTCATAGGGAGGTGAAGAGATGTATGTAGACATAGTAGAGTGCGGTGAAACAAACATTGTATACTCTAAATATGTATTGCTTTCATTGGTAATAAAAAGCTGACTGGACAATTGCTTTCCAGTACTTTTGAGGCAAAAAGAATGCTGAGAAAAAAAAGGGTGGAGTCTGAGGGGTCTCAATCAGATGCAGACAAAGTATGACATGCACAAAATTAAGTAATAAGCCATCAGCCACAGGGTAGAAATTAGATAATAAATACAGGTTAATTTAATTTGCAAGAGTTACTTAGTAAAAAGGCTAAGATATCATCCAAGCATTTATAATTAATATTAAGTGTCTTATAATTATTTGGGAACATCTGCTAGGACACAGAAAAACTCTGATTACAGGGAAGGAGAAATAAGAACAAAATACAATGTATGAAATTTTAAAAAATAAGAAAATTTAAAAGTAAACTATATAATTACAGAAATGTTAGAGAAAATTGTTTTGGCATATTATTTGTATATTTTACAATTTATTATGCATTCTTGTAAATTCAGTTTAAGCTGTTATTTAAATGTTAGAATGTGTGTATGTGTGAGCACATATATGTATATACATATGTATGTATTCATATAAACTTATAAGACTCAATTGTAATAACAACCCTGGTGTGGGAAGTCTTTCTGTATATGTTTTGATTTTTATTAGTTAATGAATAAAGAAGCTAGAAGGGGAAAAGAAAGAATAGAGCTAGGCAGGGTAAACAATACTGAATGCTGGGAGGAAGGAAGAGAAGCCAGAGAGACACTATATAGCCGCCACGGTGGAAAGATGTGAGCTGCCAGCTGGAACCTTGCCCATAGGCCACAAACTTTGTGAGGAAATATAAAATCACAGAAATGGGTTGTTTTAAAATGTAAAAGCTTTCTAGGACTATGCTATAGTGATTGGTCAAGCAGTGATTTAATTAATACAGTTTCTGTGTGGTTATTTTGGAGTCTGGGTGGCCAGGAACAAGCAAAACACCCTTATAGAAAAAGCAACTTACTATTTAGAAGTTTTTCATCTATGAACAGAATCTGTTCCAGATTTCACTTATTATAATGTCAGCCATGGAATTCAAGGCTTCACATGCAGATTCCTTCAGCTTTTGGTTTTAGAACAATTGGAAAACTTACAATTCTAGTGCAGGTGATATTAATTCATGGAATATTCCAGAATCATGACACACATCATACATATAAGATAGTCTTCTAATTTAGATAGAGTTTAAAACTCCAAACTTGCTTAGTTACTATGTTTGCTTCAAATAGTCATCATAGTCTCTATGCTTATCAGGCATGACTTTGTAGATAGGATTAAGGGTGTAGGTCTTAATATAGAGAGATCGATGTATGCACTGAATGAGTATTTCAAAGTAGAAGAGGAAGTCAAGTATCAGAGAGATGTGATATAAGAAAATATAGTAGAAATTTGAAGTGCCATACTGACTTTGATGACAGAGGAAACAGTCATAAAATACAGAGTACTGGGACCTGTTAGAAGCCAAGAATGGTCTATAGAACTGATATTCAATAAAGAAATGAAAATCTCATTCTACAACTGTATAAAACTAATTTTTAACAACTACCTAAATAATTCAAGGAGTCTATTTTCCAAAGCCTCCAATAAAGGTTTACATTTCATTTAGCATGTCTAAACTTTGCCAGTACTGTGGTCTATGTAGATGAAAAATACAGATTTTTATAACTAAATTTTTAATTATTGGCCATGATAACAAAAAATGAAGCCCTATCATTGTTGCTGGAATTACTACCCATTGCTATAAATTATTTTATTCATGGCACTATTCTTAAAAATCATTCCTGTTCTTTTTCTATTTTCTTCATTACCCCCATTATACTAAATTAGGCATGCTATTATGATTTCTAATATATTAACAATCATTTCCTTCTGAGGAAATCAAGGGAAAGATGTATTTAGAAAGGGAAAATCTTATATACTTCTGTAGATACATTGTACTACATTACATTGTTCTCTACAATCGGTTCTGTTTCACTGTATTTCAAACTTGAAATAAAAAAAGTCATGATTTAATCACATGAAATTCCTGTGGGATGTAAATCATTTAAAGTTAAGGAACAAATGGAAAGAAGTTAAAATGAAGCCCAGACTGACAATTAAATAATTATATCACAGACACTTCACTTTCATAGATGAAATTTTTGTTCAAACTATTAAAATGTCTTGAAATATAAAACATTCAATATTAAAGTTCAAAACTAACTTGGATTAATATTGTAGTCAATTCTAAATAAGTAACAATTATGTTTGAAAGTTAAGTTGAAATCATTAGAGTATAAGGAGTTGGCATCTGTCAAAAACAGGTGAGTGTATTTTTATTAAAGAAATGACATTCAGTCATAAATGGTGACTGTCAAGAAGAAAATGTAAGATGTTGGTGAAAGCACAGATATAGATGTTATTTAACTTTATTCTTATCATTTTAATCTTTCTGACTCATAGGGAAAGGGATTTAAATTAATGACAAATAATTTGAGCCCCATTTCAAAAATAAAAATCATGTTTGCATAGTCTTGAGGGAAGTTTAATATTTCTATGTTATATTTTTCAAAATTAAACCTGTCACTTATTTGTCAATTAAATACTTTTTAAACATATGAAGCTATAGAATTTCTCACTGGCATTATTTCCCTCATTTTCCCAGTTATTTACTTTGTGTAATCTCTCTTCCAACAAAAATAGGAGGGCAAAGAATGAAATAACAGAATTTAGGCAATACAGCAACAGTAACACAAAACCCATAGTTTTCTGGGACCCTATTCTTGTTTTGCCCTCAACAGGCTATCTACAGGAATCATAGCCACTGGGACAAATAAAATTTTGGTAAATATCTCATATATGGGTTGCTCACTTGCTTTAATGGTGGCTCACAGAAGTGTCCTCACAGCATTTTTTTATCTTCTAGATAGACTCCTTATGACCAATAGTGAAAAATAATAGGCTATTTCTGCCACTGATATCAGTGAAGATATTACTGTTGCCATTCTTTATTTGGGGAATGAGGTAAGTAAGATGAGATGAGGTCATAGAAAAGGGTTGATTTAGAATGTTGAGTGATAGCTCAAATCTAAGGTTCATGTTAATATGTTCTCATATATTTTCACAAACATACACCTAAAGCTTGATAAAAGAAAGACTATGCTGTTTAAAGCTGACTTGTATCAACAACACCCTTTTAAGTATTAGAATTCTGTTTTAGCAGTATGAAAATTAGTTATACTTTATTTCATTGTACAACTTTGCTTCTCTTAGCATAGGTAATTTTTTTCAATTTCAAACAGTTAAATAAACTGATCAGGAAAAATGAGAGGTATATGCTAAGTGAAATGGATATAATGGTTTGGTTTTTCAATGATTAAGTTGTCCAACTAAATTCCAGTATTTGATGATGAATGAAAGAATGGAATTGTACAATTCTTAACAAGAAGTATTCCCTTTGTCTTATTTTTCTCAAATAATTTAGATGCTGTGAGGATACAAGAAAGGTCTAATGGAATGTAAAGCCTTGGGTATACCTGCAATGAATTATCCTAGTATGAACTTAGAGTGGACATAATATTCCATGATAAGATTTTTAGTTCACAGCATCACAGAGTCAAACATGAATGTAAATTGTTCCTAAAACTCCATGACAGATTCTATTTTCAAAAAAATTTCTATGGCCATTATTATTATAATTGCATAATATGAACCAAAATTGATGAAATGAAGAGACACGTAATTCTTGATATACCAAGGCTTCAAATATGAAACATTCCTTTTCTTATAGAGTCATACATAGTGATACTTTCTTTGTGTGACATTATGTATGACAATATGCACAGAGCATTAGGCCTCAGGAAAATTAGCTCAAGGATTTATGGCCTACTAGTAATTAATGCTCAATTATTCACTATCTAATTGCTAATTTTCAGTTTCTTCAAAGAGTAAAAACTTGTAAATTCATTGAAACACATATTGTTAGAAGTATGTTGAAGTAACATAATGCCCTATGGAAAACTGCAACATTTCGTTGCTGTGGGATAATGCTTTTGTACACTGTAAAGATTTGTCACTCATATTGGTTTAATAAAACACTTTTTGGCCAATGGTCAGGGAGGAAATATAGGCGGGACAACCAGACTAAGAGAATTCTGGAAAAATGAAAGACAGAGACACAGCCACCAGCTAGATGCAAAGCAAGCAAGATGGGAATATCTTATTGAGAAAAGGTAACAAACCATGTGGCTTAATATTGATAACAATTATGCATTAATTTAAGTAGTAAGAACTATTCAATAATAAGTCTGTGCTAGTAGGCCAAACAGTTTACAAATAACATAATCCTCTATGTGTTTTTTGGGGACTGAAGGACTGCAGGACAAGGCAGAACAGAAATTTCCATCTACTTTTCACCTAGCAGGGATGTTCCATAAGGTCAGAAAGTAAATTGCTCATAAAAAGCTTTAAAACATCTCTGAAACTGACTAAATTCACTAGGCTCCTCTCTTTTGAGGCTTATATAAGCAATAGAAACTTCTCAGAGATAGTGTTAGACAAGGAAAACTTCCTAGAGGATTCTCAGATCAGCCAAGTAAACGGGAAGAAGCAGAGGACAGCCAAAGAACCCAAAAAAAAAGATAAAGAAAAGTTGAGCCTCTAGAAAAAGACTCAGACTAACCAAACTACATGCAAACCACATTCTCCAACTTTTTGAGCTCTCTGCAGGTAATGTAGTGAACTCCATGCTGGTTTGGGTGATGGAACTACCATTAAGGAATTTCTACTGATATAAACAACTTCTCACCAATATTCAAGTCAGTAACCACAGTAAAATTCATGGGTTCACTAAATTGCACTTCAGTGGTATCCATACTTTGGTCTACTGCTGATTTTTGGGATGAGTAGATATTTGTTCACTACTGACCAAAAAAATACATGGTCATACAATACCATGCGACAGATTCTTATTTTACAGAATATACTAAAATTTAGTTAACATATTTAGTTATTCTTCCTTCTCTAAGCCTCAGTTAAATCACTATGCTGCAACTTTTGCATGCCCCTAACAAAGATTTCAGTAACAAACTATCTTTTGGCACTAGTTCCTGGGTAAATAAAAACATTTTGATTGTGCAGGAATTTCCATCCTCCATTCACCAAAAACAAAGTACAGTTCAAGATCTATTTAAGTTAATTCTTCCTATAAACATTCTAGCATTTTCTACCATTTAAGTAAACTAAAGCTAAAAACATGTTATAGCCTTGTAAATTGAAGGCCTGTGAATCTTCAAGCAGGAGTGATGAAAAAGACTTCAATTTTCTTTTTTATAGAAGAGTCTCCAAGAAGCACGTAGAGAAAAATTCTAGAATCCAAAAGCACACAGAAAATAAAACATTCCACTAGAGACTCTCAAGACATTATTAGTGCAAGCCATAAACTCAGACTTTCATTATTTACTGGAAATTCTAATATGCATGGTGATATTTTGGTTTTGATTAGTTTCTCTGACAATGTTCTCACCTTGTTCTTTTCCTATATTTGAAAATTTAAGTTATTCATGATAAGATGGACCCTAAGCAAATGAGAAAAGCAACAGGAAAACAATGATAATAAGCCTCCTTGTTTACACATTCTTTAGACAACAGTGTAGCAGAATGAAAGCTTTGCTCTGGGGATACTCATTTGATTCCAGCTGCATCACTATTTTATAAAGGTTTCTGTATGTGAATGCTCCTTTAAATTTATGTGTTTTCTTTCCTAACTATATTTTCCCCCCTCTGAGTAGAGAATAAAAGCTGTCATTATATGTAAAAATGCAAGAAATTTAATGATATTCTTCCTGTTTAAGTCCGCCCTGTGCAACTGTACTTAAATAGTATTTACATAATGAGAATAATTAGGAAAGAATTTCATAGGAAGATTCTCCATAGATCATGCTTAGGTTCTTTTTATTTATTTTGTAGAATATGTAGTTATGTTTGGGGAAAATAGTTATTTAGGCAAGGAACTTATACTACCCTTAACTTGAAGGGAATGATTAAAATAACCATAGCCATAAAGAAACAATCTCTTTTATAAATTATGACCTTTAATATGAGGGCATAATCAATATCTAAGAGCCTAAGATAAGAAATTAAATAAACTAAATTTTATTGTTCACTCTTTGGATAGCTTATTGTGTTTCCAACTGAATAAATCTAAACACAAACAAAACATGCTAATATGCATGTTATCAGGGAGCTGATTATCCTAAATAGATGAACCCCATGTGACATAAAACAGGACAAAAAACAATAGGAAGTTCCACTAGAAGGCCAAATATGTGGTTCTATAACTTAGGCCATGAGTAAGGCTAATGCTTTAAAACTGGGGAAACTGTGATGAAGAAGTAAGAGAGAAAAGTAAAATCTGGACAAATGATTCATTCATTAAGAATGCTTGCTGCAGAGGAGTGACTTTTGGTTCCCAGCAACCATTTTATGTCATTTATAGCTGTAGCTTGAGCTTGAGATAATTTAACACCATCTTCTAGCTTCTGAATGTAATATAATTGAATGTGGAAACACACATACACACACCTATACACACACACACACACACACACACACACACACATTAAAATCAATTTTAAAAAGAGAAATAGAAAACAGCCAATGTATTAGCAGCAGAAAAATCTAGGATAGGACAAAATAACAAACAGAAGAAAAGGAATCAAAAGAAAGCACAAGAAGCACATACAGACAATCCCCCCACATACACATATAAAGGAATTGCATAAAAACATAAAACCACAAGTCATAATATACATACAAAGTATCTGTAAGGTTAAAAAAAAACCTGACTAAATATTATGAAACAAAGTACTTCTAAAGATGTCATTGAGTTCATTTTGTGTTAGCTAGTCATCTACTTCTGGGCTTGGGTTTGCCCTTAAGATTGATTTTTATTCCCAGTGGCACTCCTTTAGATATAAGTAGTTACTCTCACAAGCTTTGTGCAACTTTACAGGCAGGTCATTATTGTAGACCAAGAAGTTTGTAGCTTGGTTGATGTTTACCTTTCTCTTTTTGGTAGTGTGAAGAGCACCTGTTAGTACTATGAACACCAATTCAAAGGGGTCTACATAAGCACTAAATCAGATCCTCCACATTCAATGAGTTGTCTAGGTATTGCCTTTCACTATAAGATATTAATATCAATTTGTGGAGAACAATCAATAACCTTGACAACATCCCAATACTTCTTCAATTTAGATCACACTCAAACATATTTTATAAGGCTTCTACTGCATTAGGTTTTCTTATTACTCTTCAAATGAACCTTAGATTAGCTGTCACTCCCTGAATTCCCACCCTTTACCTCTCTTATCTTCCCCTCTTCCCGTGTTCCTCCTAGCACTGCCCCTCCCCCATCTATTTCTTCTTCTTAGTGAGACTGTTCCCCCCTCCTAGTCCTTAACTCTATACATAACCTTTGTACTTATATGGCAGCTTTGCATATTTAAGGCTTAACAGTTAACATCCATATATAAGTGAATTCTTATCATATTTGTCTTTTGTGGGCTACATAACTCAGAGTGATTTTTATAGCTCCCTCCATTTACTCCACTTACCTGTACATAGTATAATTTCATATTTTTAATGGCTGAGTAATATTCCATTGTTTAAATGTCCTAAATTTTCTTTATCCATTCATCTATTAGCAGATACCTAGGCTATTCCCAATTTCTGGCTATTATGATTAAAACAACAGAAAGCACATATAAATTGTCTCTTTAGTAGTTAGTGTATAGAGTCCTTTGGGTATATGCCCAAGAGTAGTATAAGTGGGTATTGGGGTGGATCTATTCCCAGCTTCATTACAAACTGCCATACTGATTTCCACAGTGGTTATACAAGTTTGTACTCCCACCAGCAGCAGACGCAGGTTCCCCTTTTTCCGCATCTGCAGAAGCATGACGTATATGTTGTTGCATTGAGATAGAACATTTTGACAAGTGTATGATGAAATCTCAATGTACTTTTGATGTGCATTTCTCTGGTACCTAAGGCTATTGAACATTTCTTTAAGTACTTTTAAACAATTTGTGTTTCCTTTACTGAGTGTTCTCTGTTTATTTCTGTAGCTAATCTTTATACATTGGGTTGTTTGTTTTCTTGATGTCCAGCCTTAGAGACCTTTATACATTTTAGACTTTAGTCTTTTATCAGATATGCATTTTGTAATCATCTTTTCCCATTCTATGGCATGCTAATTCGTCCAAAACTTGTTTTTTTCCACACAGAAGCTTTACAGTTTCACAAGATCCTGTTTATTAATTGTTTTTCTTATTATTTCTAGTGTTGTTGTCTTGTTCAGAAAGTCTTTTAACGTATTAATGATTTCAAGACTATTCTTTACTTTATCTTCTATAAGAAGTAGGGTATCTGGCATTATGTTGATATCCTTGTTCTATTTGGAGTTTACTTTTATTCAGGGAGATAATTATGGATCAATTTACAGTCTTCTAGATCCTCCAACATTTTTCAGCAATGCCATGTGTTAAAGATTCTATCTTTTCCACTGTGTATTTTTGGTTTCTTTATCAAAGATAAAGAAGGCTATCCATAGAAGAGAGGACTTCTGTCTAGGTGTTCAATTCAGTTTCTTAGATTAGCATGTATGCTTTTGTGCCAATACCATGCCTTTTTTTTTTATTATAGCACTGTAGCGCAACTTGAGATCCAGGATGGTGATACCTCCAGCAATTCTTTTATAATTCAGAATTGTTTTTGCTATCTCAGTATTCTTTTAATGTATTTTCCGTATGAAGCTGAACATTGACCCTCCAAATTCTGTGAAGAATTGTACTTCAATTTTTAGTGCAGACTACACAAATCTCTAGAATGCTTTTGGTAAAATTGTTTTTCCCTTGTTCATTATAATTAGTCCTATTGATCCATGTGATTAGAATTTAATTCCATCTTTAGGTATATCCATGAAATTCTTTCTTTAATATCTTAAAATTTTTATCATCTTAGCCTTTTCACTTTCTTAGTTAGAGTTACCCCAATGTTTTTGTTTGTTTGTTTGTTTATTGATGCTATTGTGAACGGTGTTTTTTCCCTTGTTTCTTTCTCAATCTAGTCATCACTTGTAAACAAGAAGTCTTCTGATTTTTTTGTGTGTTAATTTTTTTATCTTGCTACTTTGCTAAAAGTATTGATCAGCTGTAGGAATTGACTTTTGTAATTTTTAGGGACACTTGTGTATGTTATGTTACCATCTGCAAATAATGATACTTTGACTTTCTCCTCAATATGATATACTTCAATTTACTTATTGCTTTAGCTGTGACTTAAAATACTATATTAAATAGATATCGAGAAAATAGATAACCTTGTCATGTTCCTGATTTGAGTGGAAATGAACTGAGTTTGTCTCCATTTGGGTTGACATTGGCTGTGGGATTGCTGTAAATGACTTTAAGTTGAGATATGTCACTTCTATCCCTTGTCTGTTCATGACTTTTATTTTGATAGGCTGTTTGAATTTGTCAAAGGCCTTTTCTCCACCTAACATTGTGATCATGTGTTTTCTGTCTTTCAGTCTGTTTACATGGTGTATTTAATTTCTTGATTTATATACATTAAATCTTATCTGCATATCTGTGATTAAGTCTACTTGATCATGGTGGATGATATTTTAATGTGTTCTTGGATTCAGTTTGCTCGTATTTTATTTAAAATGTTTACATCAAAGATCATAATGGAAAATGATCTGTATTTTCTTTTCTTTGTTGTGTCTTTAAGTTGTTTAGGGATCAGGGTAATGGTGACATCATAAATAGAATTGGGCAAGGAATATGTTTGTATTTTGTGCAATAATTTGAGGATTAATGGTTATAAATATTTTTGACAGTCTAGATGTATTCTGTGCTGAAACCATCGCATTCTATCCTGGGTTTGGGTGAGAGTTTTTAAATTACTCCTTATATTTCACTCAGGGTTACAGGTCTATTTATATTGCTCATCTAATCTTCATTTAACTTTGATATGTGATATATATTGAGAATGTCATCCATTTCTTTCATAGTTTCCAATGAAACTATGGTTTTTAAAGGACACATATGATTTTTCTGGAAATCCTCAATGTCTGTTGTTTGGTCTCATTTTTCCCTAATTTTTATCTTCTTAATTACCTTTTAGTTAATTTGATTAAGAGTTATCCAGTTGGATCCCATCCACTGTACCCTACTACCTACAAGTCCCACTCCCACTCCACACACCTTCCTATTCCCCTAAAGCCTCAGTAGAACTCTGAAACACAGCCTGATAATACACAGAGAGGAACAAGAGGTGACTGACCACCCACCTAGTGGGACACCCCACTCTCTAGGCCCTCCATACTGTGCAAAACCCTGGGCCCCTCCCTCACCTGCCTCAGCTTTTCTAGCCAGCCAAGGGGCAAATTTCCTGTAGGTATGTGGCTCCAACTCCCCAATCCCATACATCAGACTCTGAAAGTTCCAAGTGTCATTCTGCCTCCAAACCCTCCTATCACCACCATCCCTGCAACCTCAGTGGAACTCTGCAACACAACCTGCTATGATACAGAGAGGACCAAGGGGTGAGTGACCACCCACCCAGTGGAACATCCCACTCTATGGTCTCTCCATACCAGGGCAAAACCCTGAGTCCCTCCCCTTCCTCAGCTTCTATAGCCAGCCATCAGGGAAGCATCTAGCAGTTAGGATATTCCAACACCCCCACCCCATCCATTGGACTCTGCCCCCAAATGTTCCTATCACCACTCTCTACTCTGGCAGCATCAGAGGAATTCTGTAACATAAGCTGCAACTACACAGAGAGGACCAAGAGAAAGGCCAAGAGAAGAACTGAAGCACCAGCTCTGACTGTACAGAGTGAACCAAGAGAGTGAACCAAGAGATCAGATCAAGAGTGCAGGCCAAAAGATAGGGCCAAGAGAGACCTCAGTGGCTCCCTGAGGCCAGGCAGTGACAGTACAAAGCAGATCAAGAACAGTTCCCAAAGACACAGACAGCCATTTCAAGGATTGGACCAAAAGGCAAAGACATTCCTGCCACCAATTGGAGGAAGAGATGGGTAAGCACCAATGTAAGAATTCATCCCACAACCTAAAAGGCAACATGGTAACACCAGAACCCTGTGGTCATACAAAAGGAAGACTTGATTATCCTAACCTTGATGAAGCAGAAGAAAAGATTTTAGATGTAACTTTATGAAGACAATGGAGACTTTTAAAGAGTAAATAAAAAACTCTCTTAAATAAATGAAAGAAAAAATAAAAAATGTAAGAAATCAATAAATCTCTCAAAGAAAACCATGAAAAGAAAACAATCAGATGAACCAAACAGTTCAAATAGTTCAAGACTTGAAGACTGAAACAGAGGCACTAAAGTAAAGACAAACCAAGGAAATTCTGGATATGAAAAGTCTGGGTAAAATTGGGAATCAACCTATTTCATGACCCAACAATACTACTCTCATGCATATACCCAAAAGATGCTCAATCATACTACAAGGTCATTTGTTCAACTATGTTCATAGAATTATTTGTAATAGCCAGAACCTGGAAACTACCTAGATGCCCCTCAACTAATGAGGGGATAAAGAAAATGTTGTAATTTAAACAATGGAATACTACTCAGTGGTAAAAAAAAAAATGACATTTTGAAATTTGCATTCAAATGGATGGAACTAGAAAACACATTTTGAGTGAGGTAACCAAGATTCAGAAAAATGAACATGATATGCATTCACTCAATACATAGATACTAGATGTAAAGCAAAGGATATTGAGCCTATAGATCATGATTATAGAGAAGCTAACTAACAAGGTAAACCCTAGGAAAAATATACGTAGATCCACCTGATGGGGAAAGCCTTGCTAACCAATAATCTCTAAGAGGTGGGTCTTAGTTAAGGCATGGCATCGCTGGGATGCAGGTAAAAATGTACGCTTCCATGTGTGCCCTCTCTGCACCTTGCTGTGCTTGGATTTCTCGTTTCCTGTTTCATGAGTTTTCCCCTTATAATAAATAAAATATAATTGTTTTATCATTAGATAGCCAGGTTATTTCCACAGGTGGCACCCAACATGTTGGATATAAGAATCCCAGCCCTGGTTTGTGGATGCCGGGAGGGCATCCCACTGGGTGCAGATGCAGGCAGTTGGCAGAATTGTGTGTGTGACCGGCAATGTTAGAGTGGTGGTCACTAGGCCTGCAAAAATTGTTTGAGAGAATTCATACTGTAAAGTGTATTAATCAGACTCTGTCAAAGGGTTATGACAGATTGACTGATAGAATGTCTCTCCAGGAAGGTAATATGCATGCTATGAAGATTATGTTCAAGGATGACACATTATCTCTACTGGACAGACTTCACACCTTGGAATCCTCAATGGGGCCATTAGAACAGAACACTGAACTGGAGATACAGACTTTTCAAAAGGCAGTGGTAAGTAGATTTGAAAAGTTTGAGAAACTTATAGAATTTGATGACCAGGGACAAAAGGTACAAAGGCCAAAATTTAGCCTCATCAGTATGTAAAATCATCTGGGATAGCTTCTCAAGAGTTCTGCCTACCTTTCTGGTGATGACATCAGAAAGAGTATCTGGCACCCAATGTGTGGCACAAACCCACATCCCTGAGATTAAGAGTTTCATGCTTCTGACAGAACAAATAATTTCCTGAGAGAATGTTGAGCACCAAAGACACTCCAATCGGAGTTTGTTTACTTCTTGGCACATTTGGCCTTTGGGCAAGAAACTGCCCACGTCTCAACCACTGACAAAGTACATGGTATCCAGAAATGGATAAACAGGACGCAAAAAAAGACTGTCGAATCTTGCCAAGACAAGGTAAGATACTTCTAAAAAATTTCCTACCTCTAAAAATGGTTGTCAGTTTTGATAGGCCTTAGCCAAAGTTGGTTGCTTCAATGTTGCAAATGAGACTTTGGGTGATTGCTCAGGTAGCTAATTGTCTCTGTCATATATTGCTCGCTTTGGAAGCTGCTTGATTTTACTTCCTTACTGCTAAAGTAATATTACTTCCCTCTCAGGCCTTCAATGGGGTTGAAGAATAGATAATCATAGCTACATTCCTTGTATGATTTATCCAAGCTTATTTCTGATATAAGATTTAGACTCTTATAATAGAATGTTTATTAAAACATTTGTCATGTGTTCCTTGCTTAATATTGTTCATATTGTTTGTAATTTTATTCTTGATATCTACTCCTATTGTATATAGTTTTGTATGGGGTTTGGATTGCTCTTGTTAGGCAAAAGGGTGAGATGATGGGGAAAACCTTGTTAACTAGTAATCTTTAAGAGGTGGATCTTAATTAAGGCATGGCTTTGCTGGGACACAGGTAAAGAGGTATACACCTCAGTGTGTGCCCTCTCTGAACTTTCTTCCCGTGGGACATTTCTGTGCTTACATTTCTCATTTCTTTTTTTTTTTTTATTTTTTTCATTTCTCATTTCTTGTTTCATGAGTTTTCCCCTTATAATAAATAAAATATAATTGTTTTATCTTTAGCTAGCATGGTTATTTCCACATTCACCTGGAAAGAGGAAATAGACAAGATCTCCTAACAAAATTGGGAGCATAAGGTTGAGGGAAGAAGGGAGGGAAGAAGGGGAAAATGAGGGGAGAAGAGGAGGGGGAGGAGAACCTGATTGAATGGGATAATAGAGATGGAAGGAAGACAAAGATGAGAGCAAGGTAAGTTATTTTGATTGAGGGAGTCATTATGGGGCTATAAAGAAGAAATCCACAAGGATGACCCCAGCTAAGACCCTAAGCAATAGAGGAGAGGGTGTCCAAACAGGTCTTGCCCTGTAGTCAGATTGATGAAAACCTTAAATCTTACCATAAAACCTTTACACGGAAACTTACAGAAACAGAGGCAGAGGTATGCTGCAGAGCACTGGGCTGAGCTCCCAAAGTCCAGTTGAAGAGTGGGATGAGTGAGAATATGAGTCAAGAGGTCAATACCATGATAGGGACACCCACTGTAAGAGTTTACATGAGCTAATGGGAGATCACCAACTTCAGCAGGACAGGGAAGGTACCAGCATAAATCCAAACTCGCCCTTCTGAATGTGGGTGACAGTTACATGGCTGGGGCAGACTGTGGAAACACTTTCAGTGGCACCAGGATTTACATCTACTGCTTGTACTGGGTTTTGGGGAACCTATACTTTTTGGATGTATAACTTGCTCAGCCTAGATATAGTAGGGAGGGCTTTGGACAATGTGCTTTACTATCTCTAAAGAGTGGATAGGGGTGGAATGGGAGGTAGGTGGAGGGAATGGAAGAAGGGGAAGGAGTGAGAACTAGGATTGGTATGTAAAAGAAAAAAGATAGTAGTTTTGTTATTTAAAATAATAAACTAAACTAAACTAAAATTTTATTCCAAAGAACTATTACATCAGGGCCTGCTTGATGGGGTTTCTGTCCTGCCCGGTTCCTGCAGCCAAAGAAAATCACCCAGAGATCTCTATAAATTATAAACTGATTGGCCCATTAGCTCAGGCTTCTTATTAGCTCCTATTACTTATATTAACCCATTATTTTTATCCATGTAGCCACATGGCTCGGTACCTTTTTCAGTGGAGCAGGTCACATCCTACTCCTTCTGTGGTCTGTGCAGGACTGCAGAAAGAGCTTACTTCTTCCAAGAATACTCCTGTTCTCTTTGTCCCACCTCTAATTCCTGCCAGGTTTTCCTGCCTATACTTCCTGCCTGGCTACCAGCCAATCAGCATTTATTTAAATCATAATTGACAGAATATAGACAATTGTCCTACACCACTTCCCCCCCTTTAAAAAAAAACAAGAACATCATAGACCATTATTTGGGAATGTGGGCATGGTTTTCCAGGCTACTTCCAGCTGGATGGGGGTGCTGATAATCTTATGGGGACCTAAAGAAAATTTACCATTATGATCAAATCCTGACTGGAGTATCCTGTGAGTCTTGATCATCTCAGGCAGCAGTCTTGAACCTGTTCTGGATGTAGAACTCTGAGATCTGGGCCATCTGTTCCTACTGGAGATTTCTCAAGTGGTCTTCTTTGATCAAACTTGATTTTTCTTAACTCAGAATTAATCCACAGCCTCTCATTTCTTGTGGAAACCAAAGTAACATACATTTTTACTTCAATTTTGAAGTCAAGTTATTTTCAAAATATCTATCTTGGATTAATTCAGCAGCATTTGTAAACAAATATCTTTTAGCACCTGTTGCTCCTTCCTCAGCATTCAAGCAATTCCAAGAGACCATAATAACATACAGCATCAAGATTCTCTATTTTAAACTCTATTTCTTTATTTTTAATTTTTGGCTTTTTGAGACAGGTTTTCTGTGTATCTTTGTCCTGGAACTCACTCTGTAGACCAGGCTGTCCTTGAACTCACAGAGATCTGCCTGTCTCTGCCTCCCCAGTGCTGGGATTAAAGGTGTGTGCTACCACACCTTGAACACACAGACATCTGTCTGTCTCTGTCTCCCAGGCATTGGGATTAAATTTGTGTGCTACCACACCTTGAAATCAAAGAGGTCAGTCTACCTCTGTCTCCCAAGTATTGGGATTAAAGGTTTGTGCCACCCCACCCAACTACTGTCTTTCTTTTTTTTTATTATAAGGACTTTAACGATTTTTTTCAAGCCTGCATATATTTTTAACACACTGTAAACCATTTAGAGGTTTTCTTCATCTTTGAATCTCTCTTTACTGTATATCTCTATTTTTCTGACTACACGAGTCTTTAAATTACCAAGCAATATGGGTAGGACTAAAGCCATGGCTTTGACAGTTGGATCCAGTCCATTCCTTAGCTTTATGAGATTCCAGCCTCATGGCTGAGGTACCAGATGTAGCCATGTTTATTGCCACAACTCTACAGTGGTTCAAGGTCCCTGATAGCAAGCAAGCTGCAGCAGTGTGCTCATAAACCACACTCAAATGCTCCATAGTCAATGCTCCATAGTCAGACCGCCTGCCTGAAAGAGTCAGAGTTTGCCCTGGCAGGATGGTCTAGAAAGCCGGCATTTTAAAATGGTGCAGCTTTTTTCCTGCTACAGTTGAAAAACAAAAACATGCGGTTGGCTTTTCATCAACACTATGTAAGTGTTTCATGGCAGGAACTATTAAAAAGCTGCAAGGTTTTACATCTAAAGCTGAGTCAGGAAGCCTCTCTTAAATGAGAATGCTTGCCTCTAGCAAGCAGAGCAGACTTGAAAAATTGCTGCTACCAAGAAGCCATGCTTTGCTCTATTCTTTTCTGTCTAGAATTACTTCCAGAACTCTTTCGGGCTTTGTGTGTATACAGTTATCCACATGATGGGCAGCCATTCTGTAACATGAGGGCTTGCTTGTTGGGGTTTCTGTCCTGCCCAGTTCCCATAGCCGGTAAACCCCAAAGAAAATACACAAAAATCTACATTAATCATAAACTGATTGGCCTATTAGCTCAGGTTTCATATTAGCCCTTATGACTTATATTAGCCCATTATTCTAGTATATGTTAGCCACATGGCTCATTACCTTTTTCAGAGGGGCAGGTCTGGTGTAGGAGAACAATTCTATATCTGTCAATTATGTTTTAAATAAGCGCTGATTGGTCAGTAGCCAGGCAGGAAGTATAGGCAAGAAAACCAGGAGAAATCTATGAAGAAGGAAGCCCATTCCTTGCAGTCCTGCCCAGACCACAGAAGAAGCTAGATATGACCTGTCCCCCTGAAAAAGGTATTGAGCCATGTGGCTAACATGGATAAGAATAATGGGTTAATATAAGCTATAATAGCTTATAAGAAGCCTGAGCTAATGGGCCAATCAGTTTATAATCTTCTGGAGACCTCTCTGTGATTTTCTTTGGGGCTTAACGGCTGTGGGAACTGGGCAGGAGAGAGACCGTAAAAAGCCGCTCCTTCATGTTACAGAATGGTGCCCACATGGACAACTGCATCCACATAAAACCTGAGGGAGCTTGGGAAGTAATTCTGGGCAGAAAAGAATAGAATAAAGCATGGCTTATTGGTAGCAGCAATTTCTCAGGTCTGCTCTGCTTGCTAGAGGCAAGCGTTCTCATTTAAGAGAGGCTTCCTGACTCAGCTTTAGCTCAAAACCTTGCAGCTCTTTAAGCGGTCCTGCAATGAAACACTTACATAGTGTTGATGAAAAGCCACAGCAATTTCTTGTGTCTGCTCTGCTTGCTAAAGACAAGCAAGCACTCTCATTTAAGAGAAGCTTCCTGACTCAGATTTAGATGTAAAACCTTGCAGTTTTTAATAGGTCCTGCCATGAAACACTTACATAGTGTTGATGAAAAGCCAACCGCATGTTTTTGTTTTTCAACTGTAGCAGGAAAAAAGCTGCACCATTTTAAAATGCCGGCTTTCTGGACCATCCTGCCAGGGCAAACTCTGACTCTTTCAGGCAGGCGGTCTGACTATGGAGCATTGACTATGGAGCATTTGAGTGTGGTTTATGAGCACACTGCTGCAGCTTGCTTGCTGTCAGGGACCTTGAACCACTGTAGAGTTGTGGCAATAAACATGGCTACAGCTGGTACCTCAGCCATGAGGCTGGAATCTCATAAAGCTAAGGAATGGACTGGATCCAACTGTCAAAGCCATGGCTTTAGTCCTACCCATATTGCTTGGTAATTTAAAGACTCGTGTAGTCAGAAAAATAGAGATATACAGTAAAGAGAGATTCAAAGATGAAGAAAACCTCTAAAATGGTTTACAGTGTGGTATAAATATATGCAGGGTTGAAAATAAGGTTAAAGTCCTTATAATAAAAAAGAAAAAGAGAGTAGTTGGGTGTGGAGGTACACACCTTTAATCCCAATACTTGGGAGACAGAGGTAGACTGACCTCTGTGATTTCAAGGTGTGGTAGCACACACCTTTCACCCCAATGCCTGGGAGGCAGAGACAGACAGACCTCTGTGACTTCAAGGTATTGTAGCACAGACCTTTAATCTCAATGCCTGGGAGGCAGAGACATACAGATCTCTGTGACTTCAAGGTGTGGTAGCATACACCTTTAATCCTAGCACTAGGGAGACAGAGACAGGTATATATCTCTGAGTTCAAGGATAGCTTGTTTTCTGGATGGGAGTTCCAGAACAAAGATACACAGAGAACCTGTCTCAAAAATCCAAAAGTTAAAAGTAAAAATAAAAGAAATAGAGGGTAAAATAAAGCCATATAAAGATGAAAAATACACAAAGAATATTGATACTGCATGTTATTATGCTCTCTTTGAATTATTTGAATGCCGAGGAAGGAGCAAAGGCTGATAAAACATATTTGCTTATAAGTGTTGCTAAATTAATCCAAGATAGGTATTTTGAAAATGCCTTGACTTCAAAATTGAAGTCAAAAGGTATGTTACTTTGGAGATCAGAATTTGCTTTTGTTTCCACAGGAAATGAGAGGCTGTGGATTCATTCTGAGTTCAGAAAACTCATTTTTGATCAAGGAAGACCACCTGAGAAATCTCCGGTAGTAATAGATGGCCCAGATGTCTGAGTTCTACATCCAGAACAGATTCAAGATGCTGCCTGAGATGATCAATCCTCACAGGATACTGCAGCCAGGACTTGATCATAATTCTGAATTTTCTTTAGGTCCCCATAAGATTATCAGTGCCCCTAACCAGCCAGAAGTAGCCTGGAATACTATGCCCATATTCCCAAAAAATGGACTATGGCTATTTTCCTTTGTTTAAAAAAAAAAAAAAGAAGGGGAAGTGGTGCAAGACAACAATTCTATAT
>PVIU01020574.1:7854-33773 GCA_004026605.1 Ondatra zibethicus
GAGAGTCTGGTTTGATCATATGCTCATTCAGTCCCAGTCCAGGTGGATTGGTGCGCTCCCATTAGTTCAGGCACACTGTCTCAGTAGGTGGACCAGCCCCTCACAGTCCTAACTTCCTAACTCATCTTCTCCCACCTTCTGCTCTTCACCTGCACCTTGGGGGCTCAATCCATTGCTCTGATGTGAATGTGGGTCTCTAAGACAGTGGTTGTTATCTTTTGTTTAAAGTCTGATACTTATTTGAGTTCTTTCTGAAGGAATTTTAAAACCTTTGCAAAACTTAGTCTTGAGTGAACCTGGAAAACCAGGTGTCTCATGGCTGAGAATTGCTTAGGCAAATGATTCCTTCAAACAGCTCCAGATAAGAGGTTTCATTATGTAGAAATTGACTTGATAGAGATATAATTAGGATAACAGTAAAGGAGGCTTTTGCAAAGCCAGGGGTGGTCAGTCCATCAAGGCTTATTCCCCCTGCTACTTTTGCTAAGCCTGGAATTACACTCTGGAGTGATCCTCTTTCTTCAAAATACCTGTGCAAAATCCAACACCAATTCTCCACATAGATCCTCCACAAAAAACTAACTCAAAATGGATTGAAGACCTACATGTAAAAGTCACTGAACTACAAAACACACAGAAAATGTCATAAAATCTGGAGGACATTGGGTTTAATGATAATTTTAATTACAGCAACAAAAGAGATGAACTATTAAATAATGCATTACTTATCTGGATTTCATTAAAATTATAACCTTTTTATCTTTGAAAGATACTGAAGAATGAAAAATAAAGTAAGTCATTGTTGGGAAAAACATTTGAAAAAGACCTTTGTGATAAAAGAGTGCTATTGAAAACATCCAGGGAACTTTCATATCTCAGAGTTAGGTCATGAAACCTTGATTTGAAATTAGTGAGTATGTAGAGGGCAATGGATGAAATACATGTATTTGAATGAAAATGTCACAATGAAAACTATTATTATAATTAATATATGCTAATAAAATGATTAAAATTTAAAATAATCAAGAGATCTGAACAGATCTATCCTCGCAGTTATAAATGGGACAAATATGCAAATGAAAATATGTTTATCATACATCATTAAGGAACTGTGTATCAAAATACTAATGTATATTATACAGATTTTAGAATCTCAAAAATACAAATGATACTACATATTAGAAAGGATTCTAGCACTCAAAGCAAGAATGTCAAAAAGTTTGACCATCTTGTTGATGTTTGAATTTTCTCATAAAAGATAGATTCACTAATAAAACATATCAATATTTACGAAAATAAATACTTTTACATGTAAGAATTATACATGGATAATTGAAGGAAATTTATTAATAATTGATAAAAATCTGAAGGAACCAAGATGCCTTCTGTCAGTGGCCCCATTCCACTTTTTCTTTATGTGTGTGTTCCATTACTCTGTTTCTACTCAAAACCTACCTTAGAATGTCTTTTTCCATCTTCTTTGCCTCTTCTAGTTTCATCACCAGCCAACACACTCATATTCACATATGCAGAAGTGAAATGAAGAAATCACATTATTACTAGTTTTCACTGTGATGGAAATACCCTGACAGGAACAACCAAAGAGAGTGAGGGTTTATTTGAGTTCACAGTTTAGACAACACATCATGGCTGCAAAAGGTCCATCTCTGGTGTCAGGAGCTTGTAGCAACAGCTCCTTGCATAACACTGGCCAGGAAGCACTGAAATTCTCCTGGAGACTAAGTACATATGCCCTACAAGACTTTCTGCCATTGACTGAGCCTGCTCTATCAGTCACATCACACTTCTCAAGGGTTCTACAATCTTCCAAAACGGCATCGCCAGTCAACCAAGGCATGAAAGTTCAGACATGCGAGCCTGTTTCATAATGAAGTCATAAAAGTCTTTAAGAGTGATGGCACAAAAAAAGTGAAGAAACTACATTACAAAGTCTGTTATGTCTGGAGTGACTAAATTCTTGAACTTGAACAAAATCCACTTGGCTGCTCTCCTGCCATGAAATATTCATTTCCAGAATCAGAAAAAAATTTAAAAAATTACTAAATTGAAAGCAGTGGTTTGATGTACGTTGTATAGCAAATACTAAAGTAGTATTCAAGAATAGAGTGCGTGAGTTTAAATTTAACTACAATATATGAATTCAATATAATAGAATTTCCTATAAATATGAATATGCAAAGCAATGCCAAGAAAAAGAAAGAGTTTATGATCCACTGCCAGGTAAGCTTTTATTCTTCTAGAATATCCTGAGCTTGGGACACAAATTAAGGGTCTCCCTTGAAATTAACATATTTCCAAATGCATACCCAGAGTAGAGCTTACAGCACATTCCTCAGTGCAAATGATATGGATCTTTCTGTAATCAGCTCCACATCCCAGGCCCTGCACTAAAGCCATATTATCTAGCAATGGACCATCATGGACTAGAGAACAGGATCATGCCATCACATCCTCATTTAAATAAACGCAAAAACTGATATGAGCCTAACCGAGTATATTTGTTGCCTTATGGATGAAAATCTTGAAACAGAATATACAACTGAGAATTTTCAATATCTCTTCCTTCATGAATTTTAATTGTATTATGTGTTTTCAACAAAAGTGCAGGAATGAACCATTTTCAGGAAGTTCACAACCTATTTTATGGTTAAATTCATTTCTGGTTAGAGTTAGTTTTAAGCACTTTAAGAAGATGATCTACAAAGGAATTTTCCTTTATATTCCAGTGAAACATATGAAAGCAATCTGTGCATAAATTTTTTTGTAACATTTGGTAAATTACTTCATATACCATAGCAATCTTTCCATATCCACAAGTAATGCATTTCAGGGACTCAGTAAATACCCCAAGCCTTGGAAGTTACTTGATCACATGGAGAGATAGATAATTACATAGAGTGTGCTGATTAATTTTTGTCTACTAGAAACAAACTACAATAACCTGGGAAGTGGAAACTTCTATTGAGAAATTGCCTACCCCAGACTGGCTAATAGGCATGCATGCCTATGGAAGATTTTCTCGATTGCTGATTGATGAGAGGGTCTAGTCCACTGTGAATGGTGCCACCCATGGATAGGTGGTTTTGAATTCAACAGAGAGTGTAACTGAGCAAGCCAGAAGAAACAAGTCAGTAAACACCATCCATTCATAGTCTCTGTTTCAGTTGCTGGCTCCAGATCCCTGCTTTGGCTTTCCTCGATGATGTGCTATAACTTGTAACCAATAAAATCTTTCCTCCCAAGTTCCTTTTGATCATGGTGTTTATAACAGCAGAGAAACAAACCAGGACATACAGATAGATAGGTATATTGACATAAATGTGAATACAGGCAATACAGGTCTCCATGATCTTTTGTGATATGCTATATACTTATGATACATTTTAATTAATTTATTTTTTGAGATTATGATATAATTACATAATTTACCCCTTCCTCTTTCTCCCTCCAAACCTCCATCCCCCAAATACTCCTATGATCTCTGTCAAATTCATGGTTTCTTTCTATTGTTTTGATATATATATATATATGTTTGATACACATATATATGTAAATACAGCCTGCTCATTCTGTATAATGTTACTTGTATCTATGATGAATTTTATAAATGGGGCATCTGAAGAGATGAGTAATGTAACATAGAAAAATTTAGCACTCTTTTACCTGGTTATTTGAAAATGTTTGCTCTCATTTCCCCTTCGAAACACCTATGATACTGCACTAACCCTCCTCAGGTGACAATATGGATGACATAGTGGATATGAGATGTGAAAGATGTGAACACTGGGACAGTCTCATCTGCTGGTACTTCATCTGTTTCCAGGAAACCAGGATCACCAAGCCTTAGCTGATATCTATTGTATGTCAAGCTCAGATGATTGATGGCTCAAATCTATAGAGATGAATAATTTTCTTTCTTTTTTGTTTGTTTCTTCTCACATTCTTTGGAAGATCAGTGATGTCAGAAGTTATTGTTTTTCATTTGTGCATACTAGTTTGATTGTATGTGTACCTATGCACATGGAGCTTAGAGATCAGTGTCATGTGTCTTTCCCTAGTCACTCACTAATTTATCTTTGGAGACAGGGTCCATTGCTGAACCTATACTTCACCAGTACAGCTAGACTGGCTGGCTGTTGGGCCCTAGGGAAGGAATCTGCCTGTCTCTACCTATCCAATTCTGGAATCCAAGGCACATGCTGCCATGGCAGGTTTTTTAAAATGAAGGTTCTGAGGACTGAACTCTGCCTGCCTGTGTAGGCACATTACCCATGAACTATCCTACCAGCCCCACCTTTTTCTTTTTAACTCATCTAAATGATGCAGAGGGTCTTAGTTTTCATCTGCGTACGATGCCACACAAATGCTTGTATTTTTCATTTAATATGTCTGTATGCTTTTTCATCTCTTTGAAAAAATCCTGTCACACTTGCTTGTGGTTGGAATGATCAGCTTTTGGTTCATTTTTATTTCATGGCCAATAGGTTCTGGATGGCCAGATACATTATCTATTACACTTTTCAATTTCATTCCCTCTTCTTTCAAATAGCATTCCACTTTTGGAATAGAATTTTAGTGGAACCTTTCCATAAATGAAATGGCTGTCACCCATGGTTTCTAACAATGTAGTCAGGATCTTGGCAGATAATTCTCATTTTTCTTTGAGAACATGTGGAGTCTTCACTCCACACTCTTTCTGATTCAGCTATGCATCCTGCACTGTTGCCATATTATAGCAAGGGCATTTCTCCTGTGCTTCAGGCCTAAATACTTCCTTTGCACCCTACTAAGCATAGACCTACTGGAAAACTTCTCAAAAAGCATGATTTATCAAAGTAGAGAAACCGCTTTGGGTTTATTCTTTCTCTATAGTCAACTTCATTAACTCAGTCACAATTGTGCCAGCAGCTTCCCTGTTGGCAAGCATAGCCTCTCCAGTGGTTTGTGTGGTTTCAGTCCACACCTATCCATGGATCTGTGTAAACATTTCTTTCTTACAATAAAGGGCTTGTTTCCTTTCTCCTTGGGGAATCATCTTGTCAGGCTTCTTGCTTGGTAACATAACTGTGTTTAGTGGGAACACATTTTCTGTTCATTTCTTCTTGCAAATTTGGTACCATTTCCATATTAATTGAACAATTATCATTCACTCCCATCATTACCTTTTCAATTTTAGAGGTGATAGCAAGTTATTTTCCTTCTTTATTATTTCCAAAAGTAGAAAATCTGTTCTCAGCATAGATATGAGCAATTTCAGCATGTATTTTTATATTTCACTGTCAGGTCAGTAAACTGGACATTTTCACTTTGAAGGACAGCTCTGCATGTTTACCTTGGCGCAGCTGAATTGCCAGTGTCTTATTCTTGTGTTTTGGGCATATCATTAAATACAGTAAGGAGAACTTGAACACAAGCACCAGTGTGACAGTAAGCTTGAATCTGAGAAGGCTGCTAGCATGACTAATGGACAGTAGGCGGTACGGTATGGATAAGCCAGACAAAGAGTGATTCATATCCCAAGCAAGAAAAACAAAGTGATGCACGATTTCATTATGCTTCTCAGAATCACGTGCAATTTAAAAATTACAGATTGTTTCTGAAATTTTTATCCAGTGTTTTCAGACTGCAGTTACCTGGAGGTAACAGAAACCAAGACTGCAGATAATTTCAGATTCTGGGAGGATGCTGTAGCTATCATGATTAACTTTACCTTGAAGTAATTTTCCATTAAGCTCAGTGGCTGTTCTTTTTTATTCAAACTGTCTTTTAATTCCTTTAAGATTATCAACATTTCAAACACTAAATCATTTTATTGTTTAATTTTTTCAAATTTTAGAATGATATTGGATTCATCTACATTTGATAGAAGATGATAGTTTTTATATCCAATTTTGTGTGATATGGACACTGGTATAACCATCTGCACGATGATGAACTTGCTACCTTCTGCCTTTTCTTCTTCATTCATTAGTATTGAATTCCTATCTTCAGGGAGAAATTATTCTTTTTGTTACAAACACTTTCCCTCTCTTTTCATATCTTCTTTATTTTAGTTCACAGTGTAACAGTCACCTAATTGTTAATAATATTACTAATCTCCACTCTATTAAGCCAGAACACATTTTCTTTGACTATCGTCTCTTTTCACACATAGCTTGAGTTCAGTTGTCTAATGTTTCTGTCATTTCTTTTCCTTCTTTTGTGCAAATCCTGGAGAAACAGGAGCAGTGGATTACTGAGCTTGCAAAGAGAACTTGAGAGTGTGCTCCTAGTTCCTCAGTTACTCTTCTAGAAGGGGAAATGTGACAGGAAGCACAAGATTACTCAGTACTTACTGGATATATTTTAATGCAGGGTAGCTATGTATCAAGAAACAGGTTATAACCTTGGGATACTCTTGATTACATGTTTTTCACATTGGACCACTTATCTCATTAAAAACATAATTTTGTCCAATATTAAGTTTATGTCTATAACTTTGGGGTTTTACTGTGACATCTGTCATACTTCAACCTTAGATCTTAGTTGTCTCAGAACTTCATCTATAAAATGAAGTACTGTTATTAGGTATTAATTATATTTTCTTTTTTCTTTCTTTGTATTTATAATTTTTAATGCAATCATTTCTCATTTTCCATAGCTATCCCCGTTTTCATTCCCTCCTCTCCTCCTTCCCACCCTTCCCCTACCCCACTCCCATCCAGTCCTCACAAAGGGTAAGGCTTCCCATGGGGAGTCAACAAAGTCTGACAGTTCACTTGACTTCGAGGCAAGACCAAGCCCCCCTCCCATATCTAAGCTGAGAAAGATATCCCTCCAAAGAGAATGTGCTCCAAGACACCAGTTCGAGCACCAGAGATAAATTCTGGTCTCACAGACGGTATCCCCACAGACTGCCGAAGCTTCACAACTGTCCCCCACATTCAGAAGGCCTAGTTTGATCCCATTCAGGTTCCTTCACTATCAGTCCAGAGTCAGTGAGGTCTCACAAGCTCAGGTCAACTGTTTCTGTGGGTATCACCATCATAGTCTTGACCCCTTTGCTCATATTATCACCCCTCCCTCTCTTGGACTGTTCTCTAGTAGCTCAGCCCATGCTTAGCTGTAGATCTCTGTATCTGCTTCCATCAGTTGCTGGATGAAGGTTCTATGATGACAATTAAGGTAGTCATCAATCTAATTACAGGGGAAATCCAGTTCAGGCACCCTCTCCACTGTTGCTTAGAGTCTTAGCTGGGGTCATCCTTGAGGATTCCTGGGATTTTTCCCTAGTGCCAGGTTTCTCACTAACCTTTTAATTGTTCCCGCAGTCAAGATATCTCTTTCCTTTCTCTCATTCTCTGTCCTTTCCCCTTTTTGAGCATCCCATTTCCTCATATTCTCCTCCCCTTTCCCCTCTCCTTCCCCTTCTACCCTTCCCCCATACTCCCAATTTTCTTAAGAGATCTTGTCTGTTTCCCCTTCCCAAGGGTATCAATGTATTTCCCTCTTATGGTTCTCCTTGTTACCTAACTTCTCTGGGATCGTGGACCATAGGCTGGTTATCCTTTGGTTTACATCTAATATCCACTTATGAGTGAGTACATACCTTGTTTGTCTATTTGGGTCTGGGACACCTCACTCAGAATGGTTTTTTTCTAGTTCCATCAATTTGCACGCAAATTTCAAGATGTCATTGCTGTTAACCACTGGGTAGTACTCCATTGTGTAAGTGTAAGACATTTTCTTTGCCCATTCTCAGTTGAGGAGCACCTAGGCTGTTTCCAGATTCTGGCTATTATAAATAATGCTGTTATGAACACAGTTGAGCAAATGTCCTGGTGGTATGCATGTGTGTCCTTTGGGTATATGCCTAAGAGAAGTATGGCTTTGTCTGGAGGTAGATTGATACCCAATTTTCTGAGAAGTCACCACACTGATTTCCAAAGTGGCTGTACAAGTTTGCATTCCCACCAGTAATAATACCCATGATATCCAGTCCCATTGATTCTAGTTGTTTAATATAGATCACACTCCTGTTTACTGTTCTCCAGCATCTTTGCTTTGATTAATTTATTTCCCATACAGCAGAAACAATGGAAATGTTTGGGTTCCTCCATGTCAAAGCCATCTCCAGTATATCCTCCACAGTAATGCTAAGAAGTAACACATCTTAAAATAGAAATTTCCTATCTTCTTATTTCTCCAGAGCTTCTTGGCTTTATTTCAGACATATAATTTTGTTTCAAGTGACTATTTTTCAATTGGTATTTACTATTGTCAACTTCTATTTATAATGACTCAACAGTGTACATTCTTACCATTTGAAAATGTATTCATACCAAACTTTTATCATATTCAAAACAAGGAAAAGCAAAACATCCCAGTCAACCCCTCTTCCATCATACAGATTATCTTTTCATTGTCTATAAAGACTTTCCTTGGCCTGATAAACAATTCTTTTTTTCTCCACATTTAATTTTTTATTATTGCATTATAAATAGTACCATTCAAAATTTCTACCTCCTCCGCTCCTCCCATGATAAACAATTCTTAAAGAGTTAACTTTGGCCCCACTTTTCCAAGAATCCTTTCTTAATTTACATATCTTATATTTGTTTTTCCTACATGTTTATCTAATATATAGTGAAATACTCCACTTATTTATTTGCTTCTGTATTCTATTATTTGTTAATTCTTCCATTAATTTGTTCACCCATCCATTCACTTGCCTATAATAGTGAGCATATCTACCATACGCCACAGTTTGGGAACCATGCTGTGGATGCAGGTGAAATGCACAGATATGCAGACAGTCATCCTTTTCTTCATCAGTGCACCCATAGAATTAACGCAGCATACACTTGTTGTCATTGCCCAGTAGTGGAAATTCCTCTGCTTTATACTTTGCTGTATCTTCCATTATATGATACAGAGTTGTCACTAGAATGCTTTATCAGACAACTTAATACAAAATTAATAAACTTCTATAAGTATGTTTCAATTTCTATAACTTAAGAAGCTATAAATTTACTTGCTTATAAATTTTAAAAGAGACTTCTGACTCAGATCAGTCCTGAAAGCTTGAACCAACAAAAATAACAAAGATTAGATTCATGGGAACTGTGAAAGAATAAAGTTGTGTGTAAATATTTTTGGATTTGTTTTTATATATTATACTTGAAGATCCACTAAGACATTGGCTCTGGCTCTAGATGGTAGCACCCACCACTGTCTTGGATTCTACTCATTTTCCAAGCTTTTTTCATGGACTTTCCTTTTATTTGAATTTGAGTCAACTTTCATTGTCATCTATCAAATATTTCACCTATTTTTATGATTAAAAATATTCAAGTTTTCTGCCTTTGCTAAGACAAGTCCCACTTTAAATGCTGAAATGGTTTTAACACAGTAATAAATACTATCAAATATCCCTCATAAAATTGCATAGTGTAATTAGAAATTTCAATTTTGCAAAACATTAAAAAAACTACAAGGCATACAGTTTGATGTCTTTGTGTATCATTTCTCTTCAAGGTAATTTGCCGATGGACATTCCAAATCCACCAGAACCTTCAGTTCCAGTGACCTTGCCTCCACACAACTGCACAGATGATGAATTTGTCTGTAGGTCTAATGGTCACTGTGTTGGAAAAATTCAGCAATGTGACTTCAGAAATGACTGCCCTGACAAGTCAGATGAATCCTCTTGTGGTAGGTGAATTCCTAATTTCTGAATGTTTTAGCCATAAAACTGTTTGAAGGAATTGTACCTCTTCTGCATCTACCCCTCGCCCAGCTATTCCTATATACTCAAGTGAGAAGTCTTTAGACATGGAACAGTATAATATACTTGAAGTAGATTAACTATTTTTAACATTTCCCCAGGAAAATGCACACACACACACACACACACACACACACACACACACACACACAGAGAGAGAGAGAGAGAGAGAGAGAGAGAGAGAGAGAGAGAGAGGGAGAGAGAGAATACTGTAAAAATACATTGTGTTCATAAGAAGAGTAAATTTAGTACTTGTGAGATGTGTTCCTATGTCTTGATAAAATATGGTTCTCATTTATTGGTACCTGACAATTCATACCTCTTAAATGGATCAGTAAGAAAGTATTTAATTTAATATTGAACTTTGCCATCAAAGATGCAAATGGAAGAAGAATGCCTGGGAGGTAAAACACAAAGTCAGACAGAACAAATACTTTGTGGTATCTTTTCCTTCTGTGCTTTAAGTGACTGGTATGTAAATTTACAACACTGCAGTACTGATCAAAGTATTCATAATATTAAGAATTACAAACACTCGAGTGGCACAAAGCATAGTGTGCTTCATCTGTCTTCATCAGTGCGTCAAGAAGCTTACTGTTTAAGAACTCTAGTAAAAGCTTTTCACTTAACTCAGGAAAAAATTCATTCATATTCTGTAACTATACAAAAATACACACTAAAACAAGTCATAAATTCAAAACTGATGCACCCCATAAATAAGATGGCTCTAACTCCTTCAAGGTATCCTGGGATTTATTTATATTATGCATCACACATGGAAGATAATTAGATGGAAGATGTGGTATTCAGGCTTTCTCATGGGAAGCCACAAAATATGTGTGAGCAGTAACAGATCGAAAGGTTTACAGAAGACCTAACCTAGTACACATAATGGATGTTTTTATAGAGATACAGGCTGTAGTTTTCAACTTTGCTATTTTAGCATTGCCATTTATTAATACGTGACAACTTAAGATTATTTAATAATAATAAACAGATATTTACTCACTTTTGATATCACAGGGTCTTTTTGATTTGGATACATAAGATTTTCAAATACACTGTATGACCTTCATTATTTATATCTTTGTAAGATGAAGTATCATAATAAACTTATTTATAACTTACAGGTTTAGAATTTCTAATATGTTTTTCAATGTTGTGTTATGAACACTTATCATGACACCTGGCATTTAAATATGTTTTCATTCTGTTATGTATTATTGTTGACTGAAGGTGCCATGTCATATAGCATGTCTTTACATTCCATCTTTGCTGGTTGATATTTTATGTGAATAATTTTACAAGTGAATATTTCTTATTATTTTGACAATGTAAAGAACAGTTATTGAGTCCTAAATCTCTTCACAAGATAAATATATACAACATATATTAATATCAGAGTTTAACACTCAAATGCCATGAATCACTGCACATTTTGAAGATGGATATTTTATAATTGTCTTCATAATGACAGATAGATAAACGTATATTTAAAGTTTTCAACTGTGGCATATCATGACTGTTAATGCATTCAGAAAATGAGCCAATGTCAGGTTTTCTATAACACACATAAGAATTCATTGAATTGGTTTTATTTTTATTCAAGCAATTGTAATTTTAACATAGATGGTTACATGGACACATTCAGCAAGAGAAGAAAGAGAAAAAGGAGGGAGAGAGAGAATTTAAAAAGAATTTTCACATGAAAATCATTGGCATTCTAATTTTTTATATCAGAATAAATCATTAAAGAATCTTAAAATCTTTAAAGGTAGTAAGATCAATATAAACATTGTTGTAAATTGCAATGCTTTGAAATCAAATGCTTTTAAATTTGTGCTGACATCTTCAGGAACTAAGCCAAAGTCAAGCAGACTATTACCATGGACAAAGAAGAGCCAACAGGTCAGAGCTTGAAGGTCAAACAGGCAGCAGAAATGCCAGCTGGGAAGAGATTGGAAACAGATGCTGTAGGAACTAATTAACATCTCACCTCATAGAGAGAGCACACCACTAATATATGCATTCAATCCCATATTTTACTTTCTATGGAGAGTCAAAAAATGAACCTCAAATTTTTTTATCTATTTGTTTTTTTTTAAAAAAAGGAAAACATACTATCTGTTTTCATCATACATACCAATCCAAGTTCCCATCCCCTCCCCTCCTCCCATTCCTTCCACATACCCTCATACCCCACCCCCATCCAATCCTCAGAGAGGGTAAGGCACATTGCTTTGTGGAAGGTCCAAGGCCCTCCCTACTATATCTTGGCTGAGCAAGGTATCCATCCAAAGAGAATAGGTTGCCAAAAAGCCGGTACAAGCAGTAGGGATAAATCCTGGTGCCACAGCCAGTGGCCCCTCAGTCTGCCCCAGCCATGCAACTGTCAACCACATTCAGAGGGACTAGTTTGGTTCTGTGCTTGTTTCTTCCCAGTCTGGCTGGAGTTGGTGAGTTCCTATTAGCTCAGGTAGACTGTTTTAGTGGGTGTATTTTTAAAAACTTTTCTTGTGATTATATAAAACATTGGCCTAAATATTTAAGTAGTTCTTAAAAGTTACAGTATGGAAACTTGGGAGATGGTTAAGTTGGTAAAATGCTGGCTGAGCAAGCATGAGAGCCTGATTTTGATGTCCAAATCACCACAGAGAATCCAGGTGTGACAGTTTAGCCTTGTAAGCCCAGAGATAGGAAAGTTAAGATTCACTGAGGCATGCTGGCCAGCTCTCCTCACCTAATTGATAAATGGCAGAATAAATGCAAGATCCTGCCTCAAAAAAGTAAGATGGTCAGCTCCTGAGAAGCAACATATGAGTGTGATCTTGACATGCACCACAGAAACACACACACACACACACACACACACACACACACACACACAGAGTTAAATACATACACAGATACATACAGACACACACATATACACACACAAGGAAACACACACAGAGAGAGAGAGACACACAAACATAGATATATACACACACAAAAACACACACCAACACTTTGCAGTATGACTTTTTAAAATCAAGTATAAGGCCCTCTGAATGCAGGTGACAGTTGTATGGCGGGGGCAGACTATGGGGTTACTGTCAGTGAGACCAGTATTTATCCCTACTGCTTGTCCTGGCTTTTTGAAACACATTCTCTTTAGAGGAATACCTTGCTCAACTTAGATAAAGTGGGGAGGGCCTTGGTCCTGCCTCAAAGCAATGTGCTAGACTTTGTTGACTTCCCATGAAAAGCTTTACCCTCCCTGAGGAATGAATGGGAGGAGAGGAGGGAGTGGGAATTGGAATTGATAGGTAAAATGACAAAAGATGTTTTTTAAATATAAATAAAAACAAAACAAAAAACAAACAAAAAAGATACCCAAGACAGGAAAAAGAAAAAAAGTAGTGCTGCAGAGTATAAATTGCCCCTTCCTGACATGTTCATTGTGATTAGCTCTTGTCTTTATTCTGTTTTATTCAAGTTCTGGAGGTTTGTACATTTGAAGAGAGAAACCTATGTAAATGGTACCAGCCAGAGCCTGCAAATTCACTCCATGACGCAAATACATTCAGGTGGGGACTCAGTAATGGGATCAGTATTCACCACGGGGAAGAAAAACACAGACCATCAGTAGATCACACAAAGTAAGTGGCTGCATATTCTCAAAGTGTTTCCTAGGAAATATTGCTGTGACCCATCTTATTTTAGGTCAGTGTGATTGTAGAGATTAATGTATTGTTGAAGAACAAGAGGTTTGAATGTATTCTTTCACACTGTACTAGGGAGAAAACAAAACCTTAAAAAAGCAAATGGGACTGGCAAGATGCCTCAGTGGGTAAACACATTGACTGCTAACCATGAGGGCCTGAATTCAATCTCCAGGACACAAATGGTGGAAAGAAAGACCAGTTCCCACAAGTTGTGCTCTGACTTCCAAAGATACACCGTTTTATGCAAGCATCTATGTGCAGACATGCACATTTGCACATGTAGAATCAGGGACACACACACAAATGCACACATACACAGTTAAAAGCAAGGAATGATTCTAAGATCTCCATAGAAACTGGTCATAAACAAATATTAAAGTAAAAATATGTAATATTTTAATTTCCCTTCTCTGTGCGAAACCGAAATTTTTTAACCTATTTTATTTGCTTGCTTGTTGTTTGTTTTTGCCTCTGCCTACGGTCTTAAATATTCTAGTCAAGCACTCATAGCATGAAAACTACTGCTAATTTTTTTAAAGTATTGAGGCTGATGAGACATCTCACTCAGTAAGAGTGCTGAGGAAGGAGAGACAGGTAGAATTTTGTGACTCCCTGGCCAACCTGGCAGGTAGGAAGTTCCAGGCTAGGGAAGACTCATCTCAAAAATAAGGTAAATGATGTCCTGAGAAAGGATGCAGAGTTGACCTCTGGCGTCCACACACATATGCACACAGTTGTGTGTATAACCTCATACATGAACCTGTTCAAACATAAAATGCACATTTACTTGAACATACACATACATAACACACACACACACACGTGCATGCACAAAGTAAAATCTACTCATCGTTCTTCTCTTTGACTACCTTCCACTGTTCTTTTATTCATCCATTTCTTTCTACATCTGCATTTTCTTTTTCAAATAATTTCATTTTATCCCAATTTCTATTTCTCTCCTCTTTCTCATTCTTTGTGTGTTTCATATACACAGGCAAATGTGCAGACTTTCTTCATAGACCTATGAACATATTTTATCCAGTATTTTGTAAATCATGTCATTAAATATTATCTACAACTTAATTTGAATTTTAATTTAGGGACTTTCCATAATTTATTAATCTCTATCCAGTTCTTGGACTTCCAATTAATTTATTTTTCTACAATGATGTTAGCTGTGAGACGGTAAGCGGATAGAATGCATACTATCTGAGAAACGTTGTTTTAATGGGGATTGAAAAAGGAATGAGATATGAGTCTAGTTCTTATTGGGAAGACCTCAGTGAGACAAAGATGTAAAGCATACATCATTGACTACAGAGAAAGTGGAAATAGAAGGATTAGTAAATGATGGATGGGCTCTTTCTGCATGCAGGACAAATGAAACAGCACTAGCTGGTGGTGCACAGAAAGAGAGGTCGCTCCCAGGCAGACAGAGCAAGAGCAAACCAGACGGCAATGTAACCTCTTCTTTATTGTATTCACCTTTCAACCATTTATTCACTGTAATATTTCTCATTTTTGGAACTATATGACTATTTCATACCTTTGAGGCAAACTTTATGGCTGGTATAGCAATCATCCTGTCTCTTGTCTTCCTTTTTATTTTATATATTACATTTTACAAATTAATTTCAACTCAGTGGCTACATGTACAAAGTAAGAACTGTGAAAGAAAGTTGACAGTCCCATGATGACAAAGACTTCTCATTTGCAGTAACTCCAACCCAATTTGTTGGAAAGACCTTACTTTATTCTAAGATAGTATAATTGTTCATCTATGCTTTTATTAGCCACTGGTTAGCTCATATTTGTAAAATAGAATGTTCTCATAGTCTATAATCATGTCTTCATTTAAAAAATATTAATTTTTCTTAATGAATGGAAATTCTGTTTCCCCAAGTCTCCTGCTCCTCTTCCCCATCTTCCTGGTATGATTTTATTTGAATTTGTTTTGTATGTGTTTTGTTTTATATGGGCGGTGCAGGATCTCACTTGTAGTTTGGGACAGTCTGAAATTTGCTGTAAAGACTAGGCTGACCACAAGTCACAGAAATCCACCTCCCTCTGCCTCCTGAATGCTAGGATTACAGGTGTGTGCCCCACACCTGGTGATTCCATTTAATCATTATAGTTCAGCAATATTGTGTCTTTTTTCAAGCTATGGCTGGATATGAAATGATTTATGAATTTTTATTTACATTGAAATTAATAATTGCCTCATCTTTTATTTTCTTAGTTTGTCTTACCTGATCCACTCTTCTAAGTATATAAGATAACCCATCTTTCCAGCCCCTTTGTTTTCTAGAAAAGCTGTCACTGCAGCCCTTTGCCAGACTGTCATCTGAATTCCCGCTGACCTGCCACATAATTCTTCTTCTAGACTCCATCTTCATCTACCACAAAAGTACAAAATCTAGGCTCTTAACACTGTGACTTCCTATCTTTGGCTAAGCCTGCACTTCCTATATTATCAGACATCTTTATGTTTCTTTACTGTTTGTGTATCTCTTTAAATATTAGGGATTTTTCACATATGATGCCCTTTGGGTATCTAGTAATGTTAATGTGTAAGAAGTTAAAAGTTAACTAGAGAACTGAACTAGACTCTGACATGGAACTTTAACTGTTAACTGATGAATTCATACATGCTAGTACATGTCTCCACGGTGACTTTTAAGACATTTATTTTTCATCCTAGCCTCTGATTGCCAAGTCTTATTGATAAATAGAATAATAGAGATTTAGTTAAAATTATATTTGGTGTCAGTGGCAGGAGGAAGATCCACCAGGAATGTATGCTTTCTAATTTTAAATGTTTAAATGTGACTTTCCTTAATGTTTTCTTCCTCACATACTATACTTAGTAAAAAACAAAACAAAACAAAAGATCTTTCCCACCTTAAAATTATACAGTTATTCAATGTATGTACAATTATTCTGGTGACTTTGATTCTGATTTTTTTATAACAGTCAGAATCTATCATACTATTTGAAATATTAATTTGACCTCAGAAGAAAGAGTCCTTACAATTTAAAAAAGCAGAAGAGGAATAAATAATTTGACTTAGGTAAGCATATAAAATTTTTCAAGTTCACCAACAGTGCAATTCACCAATAATTATTACCATATTTTTCTCTCTTAACAGACCCTTTCCTGATATCGAGTTTCCATTATATGTTGTTTTAAGTTATTATTTTCACATTTTCCATGACGCTTTCTCATGCCTCTTTATATTTCATCTTAATAATTATTTTAGTTGAGCTTTTGCTGTGTCATTTTGTTACTTATCATTTATTTTGGTCTTTTTTTCTAGAGTGCAGTAGAAAACATCTGTGCTCTTTTATGCTCTACAAGTAGATCTAGTGTTCACAGTCCGCGAGCTCCCTCTTCTTCCTTTTCTCAGTCTGATTTCAGAGAAATCTTACAGAAATCAATAGAGAAAACCATGTTTATGTTACAGGTTCTACAGTTAAGGCAGAAAGATCCCTCAGCATCTATGACTGCTGCTTTAAGGAAACATGTTCCTCCTCCCTGATCACATTGATCAATGTGGTCTTAGATTCAAGGGAAGTCACCATGTCTTTAGCATCTTGTCATTTTGTTTTGGTTAAAGTTTTCCCTTGGGCTGGAGAGATGGCTCAGAGGTTAAGAGCATTGCCTGCTCTTCCAAAGGTCCTGAGTTCAATTCCCAGCAGCCACATGGTAGCTCACAACCATTTTTAATGGGGTCTGGTGCCCTCTTCTGGCCTGCAGGACACACAGACAGAATATTGTATACATAATAAATAAATAAATAAATATTTTTAAAAAGGGGGGGCTGGAGAGATGGCTCAGAGGTTAAGAACACTGATTGTTCTTCCAGAGGTCCTGAGTTCAATTCCTGGCAACCACATGGTGGCTCACAACCATCTGTAAAGAAGTCTGGTGCCCTCTTCTGGCCTGCAGGCACACATGCAGACAGAACACTGTAAACAAAATAAATAAATTAAAAAAAATAAAGTTTTCCCTTGTTTCCTGAGCTCTTTCATGGTTTTTCTTCTAGTAAATGATTTGTTTACCTTCATTTGACTTAAATGATAACAGTTTATCTGCCCATAGTTTACAAAGTGACACACAACAATAATGTGTTGTTTTAATCATTTTTATTAGTTATCAAGCAATGAATTGAACTGTCCATATACTAAATGGGGCTGGGCTTCTTGTGACTTAAAAGGCAGTGGAATATCCTAGAAACTTCTCTTGTATGTGTAAAGAAACTGTGAAGTTATGAAAGTAAATTGCTACAAAAAAATAAGGACTAGATTAGAACTGTCCCTGGGAGTAAAGTGTAAATGAAATACGTCAATATATGTATAAGGCAGCAGCTGGTTTCTGTCTATCCCTACCCTCCCACTTTCAATAAGCTAGAAAATCCTGGAGGAGTCCCAGGGACTACATTTCCCAATCTGTTGCATTGTTTTTCAACTGTCTGGCCCACAGTAAGTCTCCACAAGGCGATAAAGCACAAAATTAAATTCATTTTAAATAAGAACACTTAACAGATGTTGTTAAATTTCTATACCCACATGACAATGAGCCTTGAAGAAGGCAATGGCCTCAAGCCCACATCGCTTCTGCATATCTCTCTGCTTTTCTTCAGGCTCCATCCTCAGCCAAGGAAGGCTCCTCCCCCATTCTATGCTGCATAGTAAGCTTCAAGCTCCAATTTTCAAATTTTGTTTTTAGCTGAAGGGAAGCTTTGCCCATTCAGAAAATGTGCCCTTTTCCCTCCTTCCTATAGCATGTGACTCTAGAAACACATAGGCAGTTTTCAAAGCCATTATCTCAAAAGAATTTTCAAGACTCGTATTGAGAATTTAAATAGATTGTGCCAACTATCCGCCCTTACAACCCACTCCCCAAGCTCTACCCAAGGCAAACATCACTTCTGACCCAGTGCAGGAAAGATCATTTTCAGGCAAATGCAAGAGGGAAAAGACATGCTCATATATTTCAAAATATTCTTTCACTTTAAACACTAAATGAAGCAATAAAAAGTCTAGATAATTCATGTTATGAGAGGAATATGTAGGGAATTTTCACCGTGTATTGGAATCCTAGACAAGGTCTAGAAGTGAGTGTTTTTCAAAATGAAAATAAAATGACAGGCTTAATAGACTGATATTTCAAAGTGAATTTTGCTTTTTAAAAAATACTGACAGTTTGTACATCTGAAATGAATTCTGTGACGTAAAATTACAGGTGCAGTCTTATTTTTTATTTGTTTTCAGTAGCATGTCAGCATTTGATACAACTAGTTCATTTGTTTCGAATGCATTTGCCAGTCATTGCCTTTTTTAAGGCTAAGCATAAAAAGCAGGAAGTTGATGAGGGCACTCATCCTGCATACAGCTCAACAGCTGGTAAGATGCCTCCCAAGACTGCAACAACATAGAAAGAAAGGACTATCTTAGCTATAATTCAACAAAGTAATAAAATGAAAAATTGACATAAAATCACCTGAAATTTGCCTATTTTCTTCAAATTGGAGTTAGGTAAAATCTCATTTTCCTCTTATTGTATGAAAAAGAGAACACTGAGAAGAAAAGTTATCTTCTTATTACTTTTTGAAACGGTAAAATAATCTGGTGAGGAGGAGGAGGAAGAGGAGAATGGCAAGGACAAGGGAAAACAAAGGCATAAGAAGAATAGGTGGGTGACATGGGGAAGAGGAGGGAGAGGCGACAGGCAATGTGGCATGAATCTGCATCCTTTAATTCTACAGAAACTACTAGGGAGTTTGTCTGGAACCTTTATCTTCAGATGAATTTGTTTATAAATTACTATTAGTTTAATAGTGAATCATGACATTGAGCCTATGCAGGACTTGACTGTCACCTAATTCCATGGAGTGTGAACATGCTTGGAATGGTGTGGGATTTGAGGGCGGTGTGGAATGATTTCTCCCAGCTTGTGATTTCCTCTGATCTCAGAACCCTGCTCTCTGATCCACACAATCAATGTAGTTAGTCAGTCTGTTAGCTTAGGAGGTGTTACCATAATACATACATACATACATACATCAGTTCATGGCTAAGCATGAAATTATAGTATGCTTTCCAAATCAGTTCTGCCTTATTAAATGCATCCACATCACATGCTTGAATAAACTAAACAAAATAAATAAATAGAAATTTTATTTAGAATTTTTTATGAAATTATTCATGAGCATGGACTCATGGTCATAGGCAAAATTAAGTTCTTCATGCTTTGTTATATAGAATGATGTTTGATAAAAACAAAAAATAACTAATGCTTTCCAGGTTGGTGATTTTTAAATATGCTCCAGAAACCATAGAGAAATTTCTGAAATTGTCAAGGACTTTAATATAAAAGTATGTATTTTCATACATATTAATATAGTCTATGTATATGTAAAATATTGCTATTTATAATTTTGCAGATATATACATTAAAATAGACAAAACACATGCACACATATGTATCAGATTACATTTAAGTGTAGATTTTGAAGCATTTATATCAACATTTAGAATAATGGTTAAATATCAGTCTTTAGAAACAGTTTTACAGCAAAAAATCGTATAAATATTCCAAGTATGAATTGACCATAGTGATTTTTGAACTGTTTGATACTTGTTGGCAAGTAGCATTCCTGCTAATAAATGAAGGACTGAATGAGAAGTCAAGCTACACTTTTTTTTCCATATTCTTTTATTTTTCCATTAAAAATAAAAGAATTTACATTTCCTCCCCTTCTCCCAGTCCCCTCCGGCTCCCCCCTCCTCCCTTCCGCGGCTTCCTTAAAAGAGGGCATGGTGCCCAGCTCTGTGGGAACTCCAAGGCCCTCTGGCCTAGGAAGGTGTGCATCCAAATCGACTAGGTTCCCAAAAAGATAATACATGCAGAGGAGATAGGTCCTAGTGTCATTGTTGATGGCTTCTCAGTCTGTGCTCATTGGCAGCCACATTTGGAGAGTCCAGTTTGATGATATGCTCATTCAGTCCCTGTCTAGCTGGATTTGGTGAGCTCCCATTAGATCAGGTACACTGTCTCAGTGGGTGGTCCAGCCCCTCATGGTCCTAACTTCCTTGCTCATCTTCTCCCACCTTCTGCTCTTCTACTGGACCTTGGGAGCTCAGTCCATTGCTCTGATGTGAATGTGGGTCCCTGTCTCTATCTCCATCCATCGGATGAAATTTCTATGCTAACCCCACATCGGACAGAGGTCTGATCTCCAAAATATACAAAGAACTCAAGAAACTAGACATTAAAATTTTAAATTACCCAATTAAAAAATGGGGTAATGATCTGAACAGAGAATTCTCAACAGAAGAAGTTCGAATGGCCAAAAGATACTTAAGGTCATGCTCAACTTCCTTAGCGATCAGGGAAATGCAAATCAAAACAACTTTGAGATACCATATTACACCTGTCAGAATGGCTAAAATCAAAAACACCAATGATAGCCTATGCTGGAGAGGATGTGGTGTAAGGGGAACACTCATCCATTGCTGGTGGGAATGCAAACTTGTGCAACCAGTTTGGAAATCAGTGTGGCGGTTTCACAGGAAATTGGGAATCAACCTACCTCAGGATCCAGCAATACCACTCTTGGGAATATACCCAAGAAATGCCCAATCATACTACAAAAGCATTTGTGCAACTATGTTCATAGCAGCATTATTTGTAACAGCCAGAACCTGGAAACAACCGAGGTGCCCCTCAATGGAAGAATGGATCAAGAAAGTGTGGAATATATACACATTAGAGAACTACTCAGGGGTAAAAAACAATGACATCTTGAATTTTGCATGCAAATGGATGGAAATAGAAAACGCTATCCTGAGTGAGATAACCCAAACCCAAAAAGACGATTATAGTATGTATTCACTCATTAGTGGACCCTAGCCATAAAACAAAGGACACTAAGCTTATAGCTCAAAGCCCAGAGAAGCCAAATAGCAAGGTGAACCCAAAGAAAATCATATATAAATCCTCTTGAAAATTGGAAGCAAACAAGATTGCCAGGTAAAAGGTGGGAGTATGGGGATGGGGATAGAGGTTGGAGTAGCTGGGTGGGGGAAGGGGAGAGGGGGAAGGAGAAGGGAGAAGGGAAGGACTGGGGAGAGCTTGGGGGAGTAGGAGGGTGGAGATGGAGGAAAGGTGGATATTGGAGAAAGGAATAAGATATCTACATTATTGGAGTCATTTTAGGACTGGCAAGATACTTGGTCCTGGAGGGGATCCCAGGTGTCCACGAGGATGTCCCCAGCTAGGTATTTGGGCTGCAGAGGAGAAGGTGCTGGAACTAGCCTTGTCCCAGAGTCACATTGATGAATATCTTGATCACCACCATAGAAATTTTGTCTGATGGATGGAGGTAGAGACAGAGACCCACATTCACATCAGAGTAATGGACTGAGCTCCCAAGGTCCAGTCGAAGGGCAGAAGGTGGGAGAAGATGAGCAAGGAAGTTAGGACCGTGAGGGGCTTGGTCCACCCACTGAGACAGTGTGCCTGAACTAATGGGAGCTCACCAAATCCAGCTGGACTGGGACTGAACGAGCATATGGTCAAACCGGACTAGCACTGTCCCATAGTCACACTGATGAATATCTTGATCACCACCAAGCTATACTTTTAAAACAGTAGGGAATAAATGCCTTTCTGTTAGGTTGTCCTGAGGTTACATTCTTGTCCTAGGGTTTTCATTGCTGTGAAGAGACACCATGACCCTGACAACTCTTATAGAGAAAACATTTCATTGAGGTGACTTGCTTATAGTTTCAAAAGTTCAGTCCATTATCACCATGCTGAGGAGCATGGAGGCAGCAGGAAGTTGAATGACTATCACATTGAGGGAAACTTGAGCAAAAGAGACTTCAAAGCCCACCTGTACAGTGACACATTTCCTCCAACAAGGTCACACCCTCCCTTTGGGAGCCATTGTCTTTAAAACCACCATAGTTGTTATTGTTATACTTACATATGTATTTTGCCTTGTATAATTAAGTAAATTAAGTAACAGATTATCTTTTAATTCAGAAATATATTTTATTGAGAGGTCTTTTTTACAAAGCTATCTTCAGTGATTTAAAGTGTTGTAATTTAAGAGTTTATACAATATTTAAAATTATAATATATACTGAGAGAGAGATTTGCTAGCATATTCACTAAATAAGATAAAGGTTTAAGAGTATGTCAATAAGAAAATGTATAGAATTGTTCTGTCACCAGAGACAATGCTCTCTTTTGAATATTCACTAAAATTGATTTTTAAACAATTTCAATTCCATTCAAAAATCAAAATTTATTTTCATTATGTAATTTTTTGAAACGAAGTAAATATATTCAATTCCTGTAGTCAATATAGTTGAACAAATATAGAAGAAAACCATTTCCCCAGTATTAGAAACATAGATTCAAATTAATTCTCTTTATTGAGAGATTTTAATTATATGAATCATTTGTAGATAGCACCAATGTTATTTTCTAACAATGACTGACAAATAGTGGAGTTACTCAAAGCAGTGAATTTTCCTGCTCAGAACTCCCACAGGTCATCTTGTTTAGGCTTATGGTTCCTTTATGTTCCTTTGAAAGACCTGTTGTGAAAATAATATATCTACTGTGGGTCCACTGTGTGTATGTAGGGTGTCATGGGCAGTGGTGAGTGCCCCTTGCTATTTTTTGCCTGCATGTGCTTACTCTCCCAAGAGGACACCGCAGGTTACAAGTTATGCTTGGTTGTTTGCCTACTTTAATAACTCATGGCTTTCATTGATAACAAAAATTGATACACATTTTTTCCTCTATTGGTATATAATAAGGGTACAATATAATTTTCTTAAATTTTGTGTTTCCATACATGCATCTAATGTACTTTGCCCCAAACTTCTCTTGTCTCTTCTTAACAGATAGTCCTTATTTTCCTTTTTGTCTGATATTTTTATAAATAAATATTTCATATTAGCAAGAAAACAATAACTGCTCATACTTTTGAGTCTGGCTTGCCTTGTTTAATATGACAATCTCTGGTTACAACCATTTTTATGCAAAAGACATGACTTCATTCTTTGTTATAGCCATAAAAATGTATGCCATATTTTCTTTAGGCCATCATCTGTTGATAGACATTTAAGATTATTCTGTGTCCTAGACTTTAGGCATGGACTTGTGATATACATGAATGTGCACATATCTCTGAGGTATGCTGGTTTGGCTTTTTGGTAATTTCCTGCTAAGGGGTGGTGCAGCTTAATCTCCTGTTTTTAGATTTTTGAGGAAACTTGAACAGATTATTATAGTACCTAATTAAGTTATATTCTCATCAGCTGTGTGTTAAGTTCTTTTCCATCAAACTCATTATCCTAAAACTTATCCATGTTTGTTATTTGTTTTCTTTGTGATAGCCTTTCTGAGTGGAATGAGTTGGAATACCAATGTAGTTTAATTTTGAATTTCTCATATGATAAATTTTTGAACTGTTTTCTCTTATGTATTCGTGAGTTTATATGTTGAGGACCAGAGTTTTACATGCTATGGTACATGAATGGTGTTCAGAGAAAGACCTGTGGGAATTGGTTTTCTCATTGGGTAAAGAGGATTGAACTCAGGACATCGAACTTGGCAGCAGCCCCTTTCCCTTTCCCCACTGAGTCATCTCATAAGGCCTTCATTGTTTACAGGATTTTTTTTTTGTTTTTTGGAGACAGGGTCCTTGTTTACATTTTTTAATTGTCATATTGATAAAATAATAATTGCCTTTTAGCAATTCATTAATATATAGGAAATATAAAAAACAAATGGCATCTACCACCATTACCTAAGCATTGTACATGTATGTACATGTGTTTTTAATATTTTGTACCTATTACTTTTAGTCAACTTTTAATTCACACATAATCTTAATGAATAATTTACTAATACTTTTATTGAGTCAATAGTATCACTCAAATGACTATGCCATAACTCAGTAAGTCATGCCTATACTATTTCATTGATGCGTTGCCTTAGAGATTTTAACCAGCTTCATTGCATAATATATAACTTTATCCACATAAACATGTAATAATATAAACTGAGACAGTAAAAAAAGTTGAATTTTTATACTACTGGCAATTGCTTAAATTTTAGTACTTTTGGTTTATAAGTACTTATAAGTTAGCCCCTGCTCTTTTCCCAAGAACAAGAACAGTGCTTATTTTTCTGTCTTAATGCAAATACTGAAACTCTAATATTTTCTGTATTTTCCCAATTGATTTGATAGTGTTTTTTTCATTTCTGACAATAGAGATCTCCAATCTTTTGTCTTTATGGTTTGTCTATTTCTCTGACCTTTATTTATTACTTGTGTTCTGTGCCTGGTTTCAAATTCAAAAGAGCCAAATGGCTTCTCTTCCATTTTAATATTTTATGTTTGGTTTATTTATTTCTGTGTTTATAAATCTATATGTGTATTTATTTACATTTGTATGCATGTATGTTTGAGAGACAGTATTTCACATTTATCAGAATGGCCTTGACTTTCTGTGCAGTGAGGCTGACCTTGAACTTCTGATCCACTTACCTGTACTTCCAAAGTTCTGGGATTCCAGGCTTGTTCCACCATTCCTGGCTCTGGCCTTCTTATTGTAGAGTTTAAGTTAGAATTCTGATAAAGAGAGACTCATGGAAAGGGAGGTTTGTGTATTCAGCTATCTTGTTGCCTAAAAGGGTCTCTGTCTCTATGTTCATCCATGGGACGAAATTTCTATGGATGTGATCAAGATATTCATCAGTGTGACTATGGGATAATGCTAGTTCTGGCACCCTCTCCTCTGCTGCCCAAGGACCTAGCTGGGGACATCCCTGTGGACACCTGGGATCTCCTCTAGAGCCAAGTATCTTGCCAGTCCTAAAATGACTCCAATAATGTAGATATCTTATTCCCTTCTCCAATATCCACCTTTCCTCCATCTCCACTCTCCCACTCCCCCAAGCTCTCCTCAGTCCTTCCCTCCCTTCTCCTTCCCCTTCTCCCCTCCCCTGTCCCCATACTCCACCTCTATGCTCACCCCTGTATTCCCACCTTTTACCTGGCAATCTTGTTTGCTTCCAATTTCCAAGAGGATGTATATATGATTTTCTTTGGGTTCGCCTTGCTATTTGGCTTCTCTGGGCTTGTGAACTATAAGCTTAGTGTCCTTTGTTTTATGGCTAGGGTCCACCAATGAGTATGAATACATACCATAATCGTCTTTTTGGGTTTGGGTTACCTCACTCAGCAGACCTGTGACAGCGAAATCCACAGGAACAGAAATTTCATCCGATGGATGGAGATAGAGACAGAGACCCACATTCACATCGGAGCAACGGATTGAGCCCCCAAGGTGCAGGTGAAGAGCAGAAGGTGGGAGAAGATGAGTTAGGAAGTTAG
>PVIU01020575.1:0-33669 GCA_004026605.1 Ondatra zibethicus
TTCCTAGGCCAGGAGGGATGGGGGTGGGCCTTGGACTTCTAACAGGGCAGGGCACCATGCCCTCTTTCAAGGAAGAAGGGGGAGGGAGGAGGGGTGGGGGGGTAGTGGGAGGGGACCGGGAGAAGGGGAAGAAAGGAAAAAAAATTTATTTCTTTAATTATGTTCTTGAATGGAAAAAATAAAACAAAACAATGTATGGGGAAAAAAAAGCAATGCACCTGACAGTGCATTACAGACCTCAATGGTCTGTAATCCCGGAGTAGGGAGGTGAAGGGAGCAAGAACCAGGCTGATCTCTGGAGCTTCTTGGCCAGCCAGTCTAGCCAGTTGGTGAACTCCAGGTTTTGTGAAAGACTCTGTCTCAAAATATTAAGGGGGAGACTGATAGAAAAAGAAATCTCATGTCTACCTCTGGCTTCCATATGTGCACACAACTGCATACATACACAAACATGAATATACCACATGTATCTATATATACATGTATGTATTTGCATACCATAGTCTTGCATACATATAGAAAGCAGTATATAATCCGCAGAAGCCATATTTTTGATCATTCCTTAGATTAACTGTATCAGTTCCTAGTAAGCCATATGATCACAAGGGACAATTTCACTTTGAGCAACACATTAAATTGTTAACTAGGATCTAGTTAGGTAGGCATTTGTGAGGAATTGTGTACTCAGGATAGGGTTACAGGGAATTTAGAGCACCTCTATTTGCTCTAGTGTTAGCCTTTATGGAGGGTCCTCTGCCAAAGGCAGTTTAAGATGTTAAGCGAGAACTGTGTACAGTGACAATGCTTGTAATTCCACCACCAGAGAGGCTGAGGCAGGAAGTTCAAGGCCATTATCTGTAAAGAATATTGTAAGCTAACCTGGGCCACAAAATAAAAACCTGTCAAAAATAAAAAGCTGAATCTGAAATCCAGATTCACTGTTTTTTCTTTTGTTGTTGTTGCTTGTTTTGTTTAGTTTTGGTTTTTTGAGACAGAGTTTCTCTGTAGCTTTGGAACCTGTCCTAGAACTATCTCTGTAGACTAGGCTGGCCTCAAACTCACAGAGATCTGTCCATCTATGCATTCTGAGCACTGGAATTAAGGCCTGCACCACCACTGCCCAGCCAGATTCACTATTTTATTTCCATAGTTACAGACATGAGTATTTTCATGTAGTCATAGTTTCACACCTATATCCATCCCTGTAAAAGTCAATTCTTCATTTGGGTATTTTTTATTCTTATCTGTATGTAAATCTGTATGTGAATCTTACACAATCAATATTTTAATTAAAATATTTTGCTTCATAAATATTGTGTTTAGACCAACAGGCTTTTCAAAATCTAGACACACACATGCATACACAGACACACCTTATATATATTTATGCACATTTCTAATGTTATAAAAAAAGGAAATTATATTTTTCAAGGTTAAAGATATTTTGGCAAAGTCTTGTTAGGTAAGTTAGTTCAGCCTGGGTCTCAACCTCCCTAGTGCTATAATTACAAGTGTGTGCAATGCTGTTAGACTAGATCAAACTTCAAAGAATTAATTTTTTTCTTGGTAGAATTTGGTTCTGGGTACAATGGATAATCAATTCTATTATTTAATTTTTTTATTTTTATTTATTTATTTTTTACCTAAGAGGAGACAGAAGTTTAGAGAGGCTACCTGACTTGTTAAAAAGGAAAATGAAAAAAATTGCAGGATTAGAAGAATCATTTATTCTGACTCCTTGATGTTTCCTTACATTTTGTAAAGCACAAAACAATCCCACACCAGTTTGGATTCAGAGGGTTATTTATTTGAGGGGAAAAAAACTTACAGAACACCATCCTACACGACAGCCAGGAAAGGAGTCTAGTGGCTGGAGCAAGAGAGTGAGCAGAGGGCTGCTGCTGCTTTTTAAAGAGAAAGAGACCACACCCCAGTGGGCTGGTATCTCAAAGGCTATTGGCTAAAGGAGTGGTAGGAGCACCCGCAGTACCTCCCCTTTTGTTTAAGTTAGAGAGTTCTAAACCTACTACAAAATTATATACAATAAGAACAAATATCCTATTCTAACTAGCTTGAGTCTTGTATAATAAATAACTTGGCCAAGTCATGAGAGGAAAGTAACTTAAACCCCATCACAGATCCGAGAAGGGAAATAATGTTACCTGAGTAATTAGGAAGTGCAATCAAACAACTTCCAAAACATGCAGCAAATCACAGAGACAACTGGCTACTTGGGCAATCACCCAAAGTCATGTCTGCGGTGTTGAAGCAACCAACTTTGGCTAAGGCTTAGAATAACTGACAGATTATTTTTAAAGGCAAGAAAATTTCCAAAACCATCTTACCCTGTCTTGGTAAGATTTGACACTTCTGCCTGTCCATTTCCGGATACTATGTATTTTGTCAGTGGTTGAGGTATGGGCAGTTCCATGCCCAGAGGCCGGTTTTGCCAAGAAGAAGACAAGCTCCAAGTGGAGTGTCTTTGGTGCTCAACAATCTCTCGGGAATAGATCGGTGTTGCCAGAAGCAATTGTGTCTCACTACCACAGAACTCTAAGTTAGATTAAATGCCATTTTCTACAGCTCTTTGAAGAGGTTGAAGATTATCTATTTATACAGAATATAATCTCTATGTATCTAAAAAATCTGATTAGTCTAGCTATAAATATGACAAACATAGATGACTATTAATCTATAATTCTTAATACCTATCTAACTTAAAGACTAAGACAATAAATAACTGTGCAGTAAATGAGGACAATGACCTCCAAATGTAAAAAATGTATAAGAACACATTGCAATATGGTAAATATATATATATATATATATATATATATATATATATATATATATATATATATATAAAAGCAATATATAAGAATCTTAATCAGAGGTAGAAATGTACACTTCAATATGGTAAATATATATATCGATACATAAAAAATATTTTAAACAGAGGTAGAAGCATGCATTCATACAATATTCAATATAATTTAACTTTGTATCCAATGTAATTGCCTATAAACAATTACTCACAAATACCAATCTATTATCCCATCATCCAATTTTCCATTTTTTTTCAAAATGATCCCTGAGCTTATAAAATTCCTCCCCCATCTTTCAACCGTATACCAACTATAATCAACCCCTAAATGATGTTCCTAAGTTTGAGGACAAACTGTGCTGGGAGAGGGAACGTCGTGCTCTAGAATTACTTCTGGCTGTCATAGGGGCAACGTGCTTTCTAGGGGATCCTGTGAAAGTAAAATGATGGATAAGTTTCAAGATCAATGTCTGGTAAAATTGCAAATAGTCTCTGAGTATTTTGTGGAGGTCTGGCCAGAATGTTGTAAAAGATATGCACCATTTCAGCTAACCAAGGTGTAACTGTCTTGTGCAGCTGGTACTTGAAACAGGTTTGTAGTAGCACTATCAGTAGCATGACGTTATATCAACCAGGTGGAGTTGTTATGGGGCCCCATCTTCTTCCTGGATACTTCAAAGATAGCTGTGGGAAAAATTCATTGTTCATTGTGGAAAACCTTATTTATATAGACATATACGGTTGTATATATTCAATGAAAGGCATGATAAAGACAAAAATAGATATGAAGAAAAACAAAGATGTTTTCTAAATTCATTTTTCTTTCTGTCCCAAATCAAGGCTCTTGACATGAGACAGAAACTCCAGAAACTCTGGGTTTGTCTCTTAACAACAGGCTTGGAATTAGAGAGGGACTGATCCAGACTCCAACTCCAAAACCAGCTCTATAAACTTGTGAATATAAATAAACAAAAATATATAAACATTGTTACTTATGGAACCTATTCGATTTTCTTGGTGATCCATATTGGGTAGTAATTTTTTCCATCTGTCAGTATTCAATTATCCATGGTCTCTTGAATTTTTTGAAGATAAGTGTTTTCCTGCAAAGACAAGAACAGAACCCTGCCCGCTTCCTATATGTTTTTCTTGCACCTGTATATGTGGATGAGCTGTCATGTCTCCTTTCCAAGAGGTTTCTCCTCTTCAAACCGAACCTTTATTAATTTTGACAGTATCCACAATTTTTCTTCTCCTGTGGAAACGAGCAAAATCCCTTCCCCAAGGTAGCACATCTCCTGGCTTCCATTGAGAGGTCAACACATCCTTGAAATAAACTGGTTGATTTAGTTCAGCAGATTTTTCCATTATCCAATGCTTTCTGCTGCTGTTGTTCCTTTCTCATTAGCGTTAAAAAAAATCAAGGTTAATAAGGCATTATCTAATCTATTTCTGGGAGCATTTTCCACCCCTTTTGGTTGGTTTAACATATCCTTTATAGTTCAATTTGATCTTTCTATAACTGCTTGGCCCGTAGGATTGTGAAGTATACCTGTATCATGCTTAATATTATAGTAAGCAAAAAACCATTTCATTTTCCTAGAGACATAAGCTGGACCGTTATCTGTCTTTATTTGTACAGGTATACCCATGATGGCCATAACTTCTAATAAATGTGCAATTACTGAATCAGCTTTTTCTGAGCTTAAAGCAGTTGCCCACTGAAAGCCTGAATAAGTGTCAATGATGTGAGGTACATATTTTAATTTACCAAATTCTGCAAAGTGGAACACATCCATCTGCCAGATTTCATTCCTTTGAGTACCCTTCGGGTTAGTCCCTGTAGGTAGCAGTGTTTGGTTATAAAAAGAGCAAGTAGGGCATCTCTTTATAATCTCCTTAGCTTGTTGCCATGTGATGGAAGACTCTTTCTTTAAACCTTTGCTATTGACGTGATTTTTTTTTATGAAATTGTAAGGCCTGTAACACACTTCCAATCAATAATTGATCAATTTCTGCATTACCTTGTGTTAGAGGACCTGGCAGACCCCTATGGGATTGGATGTGAGTTGCATACATAGGAAAAAGCCTATTCCTGATTATGGCTTGTACCTGGATAAACAATGAAGTCAATTCTGTATCATCTGTTATAAATTCAGTGGTTTCAATATGCAAGATAACTCTTTCTGCATATTGTGAATCCATAACTATATTAAGAGGTTCTTTAAAATCCCTTAGCACCATAAGAATGGCATATAATTCTGCCTTCTGGGCAGAAGTATAAGGGCTTTGTTCCACCTTACTCAATTTGTCTGATTTGTAACCTGCCTTCCCTGATTTATTAGCATCGGTATAAAATGTACAGACTCTAGTTATTGGAGAATCATGTACAATTCGAGGAAGAATCCAAAAAGTTCTCTTTATAAAGTTAAGTCTACCGCTTTTGGGATAGTTGCTATTAATTTTTCCCCAAAAATTAGCACAAGCCTCTTTGCCATGGTTCATTGTCTTCCCATAACTTTTTTATTTCATCAGTAGTGAAAGGAACTATAATTTCTGCTGGGTCTATACCTGCTAGTTGATGAAGTCTCAGTTCACCTTTTGTAATTAATTCAGAGATATTTTCTATTTTAGTTTTTAATTTTTTACTTGGTTTGTGTGGTAAAAAGATCCATTCTAAAATAATATCTTCCCTCTGCATTAAAATTCCTGTAGGAGAAATTCTGGAAGGCAATATGACTAGAATACAACTAAGATTTGAATTCACCCTATCAACATGTGCCTCCTGTAATTTTTCCTTAACCATCGTCAGTTCCTTTTCTGCTTCAACTGCTAATTCTCTGGAACTATTCAAATCTTTATCACCATCTAAGGTTTTGTTTAAATGAATTATTAGATCAGGTGTTATCTCAACAGCCAGTTGTAGACTGGAAATGTCTCCTAACAATCTTTGAAAGTCATTAAGAGTCCGTAACCAGTCTCTCCTAATTTGTGCCTTTTGTGTCTGAAATTTCTGTAAACTTATTCTGTAACCTAGGTAATTAACAGAATCTCCTCTTTGAAACTTTTCAGGAGCAATTTGTAATCCCCATTTAGACAAAATTATCTTTACTTCCTTAAACATTCTTTCTAAAGTATCTATGTTTGAATTAGATAGCAAATTTCAACCATGTAATGCTAAGTTATAGACTTAGGGAATTGCTTATGTATTATTTCCAATGGGTGACTTACAAAGTATTGACACAGGCTGGGGGTATTGAGCATTCCCTGTTGGAGGACAGTCCACTGGTATCTCCTAGTAGGCTGAGAGTTATTATAAGTGGGCACTATGAAGGCAAATTTTTCTCTATCCTTTTCTTGTAAAAGTATAGTGAAGAAGCAATCCTTCAAATCAATAACTATAAGAGATCATCCTTTGGGTAACAGAGAAGGCAAAGGAATTCCAGACTGTAGAGGGCCCATAGGTTGAATTACCTTGTTTACAGCCCTTAGATCTGTCACCATTCTCCATTTACTAGATTTCTTTTTTACAACAAACACAGGAGAATTCCCAGGGTTAGTTGACTCCTCAATATGTCAAGCATCTAATTGCTCCTGTATCAATTGTTCTAAAGCCTGCAATTTATCTTCAGCTAGAGGTCATTGCTTATCCCATATTGGCTTCTCAGTTAGCCATTTTAAAGGTAGGTCTGTTGGTACCTCTAAAGGTTTTTTAGTTGCTTTATGTTCTTGTACAGTCTGAATGGCTGTTGACCTTTGTGCATAGTACCTTATTACATCCTTCCCAGAATTATGAGTTCCTGCCCCTGTAGGACTGTTAATCTGAGTATTCCATTGCTGTAGCAGGTCACGGTCCCATAAATTTATTGCAATCAGCTACATTTGGCTTTAGCTTTCCTCTTTGACCTTCTGGCGCAATACAGTCTCTGATCATTTATAGAGTTTTGCCAAAATATATGCTTCTTATTTCCTAATTGAATTTCTGAGTTGTCCTCCAAATTTGAGCAATCATTTAGAGCCTATGGTCTTGCACAAAAGCTTCTAGAATTTTTAATTTTCCTGGTGTCACATCTCCTCCATGGTTACTGGGAATGACTGGGCCACTTTTGGCTAGGGGGCCTGCACGAGGCCCCTCAAGGAGTTTCCCAATGGTATCAGGTTTCCTTGCCTGTCTGTTGTTGATCTGCATTCATTGGTTCAATGTCGTCTGTTACCACACCTCCTACATATACCTGAAGGCCAAAGTTTCCTATTCCTGCCCTTTCCAGATGAAGTGTTTTTCCTAGAAATTCCTTGCCTGCAATTCCTTTTTAGGTGTCCTAATTTACCACAATTAAAACATTTGGCAGGTTGATGTCCCCTTATCACTTTGGAAATCGCTTCTCCTACCCAAGATTCATCATCGTAATTAATGTCCTGAAAATTCATGGTATGCTGAATCCATTCATCCATAGGTGCTGATCTAGACCTTAAAGGCCTAATTATCTTTTTGCAGTCTAAGTTTGCATTTTCAAAAGCCAGCGATTCAAGAATTAGTCATCTAGCTTCTGGGTCTGTTACTCCTATGTTCAGAGCCTTTATTAATCTTTGCAAAAAGTCAGGATAGGGTTCTCCCTGTCCCTGCCTAACCCTGGTATATGGCTCTACATTGTTCTTTGATTCCAGTATCCTATCCCAGGCATTCAAGGCTGCTTTGTGGCATAGGGACAATACTTCATCATAAAGAGCTTGGACCCGTGGAGCAGCATACGCTCCTATACCAAGAATTTGATCCTGCAAAACCTCCACACCTTTTGCTCTTCCTTGCTGTTCCATATGTTTGGATTCTTCTCTAAAATAAGCTCCAAACATCAAGTAAGGTCCATCTTCCAATATTAGTGATGCTAACTTGGAGAAATCATGGGATATATCCCTGACATTAGAAGCCCAAATTCTTATCATTTCCTTAACAAATATAGAGTGTAAGCCATAATTAACGATGGCTTGCTTAATTTCCTTTAGGTCATTCATTCCTTCTGGCATCCATCTAGCTTCTTTGGCTCCCTTTGAGCCTTTAGAAGTTGACGGTTTGTCAGAATAAATTACAGGGTATGTCGCTAAAACCCTGGGTAAACCAGTTCTGACAGCTGGTGGTGGCATTGTATCCTGCCCTTGTATCTTCTCACCTGGTTCATCAGGTCCAATAATTTCCTCAGTCATTTCAAATCTCTTAATCATTGTCTCACGTAAGGCCTCAATCTCCTGACCTGCAAAGGTTTCTAGTGATATCCCTATGGTATTAATTTTCTGGTCCCCATTCTGCACCTGTGATTCCAACGTTTTAATGTTTCCTTTCAAAAATAACATCTCCACCTTGAACTGTTCCCGGATATCATGTAAGTTGCCATCCTGGAGGTATATTCTGTCTGTTACCTTATCAAAACTCTGTGATAACTTCTGAAAGTCAAATTCAACGTCCTGGGCCCTTTAAGGTAAATTCCTAGTACCCTTAGATAAGGAGTCAATTTTGCCTATCATGGTATTAATCCTATCAATTAATGCCATATACTTCCATAATGATATAATATGAAGAAGGAAACTGAAACCTAATAGCCAGGAAATTGAGGTATCTCCATAGGCATATAGGCCTCTTGTAATTTCTTCCAAAGTGGCAGCAAAAGCCATGGCTAGAGTCCCATTAAAAACCAAACCTGCCATTTTACCTGTTAACCAGAAGATGGCACTGTTTTGAGTTGCAACTGGAATCAATGGACCAGTGTCAGGATAGATCCTGTGGTACTAGAGAAGTTAGATGTACTCCAGCTCACCCCGGGCACCCGCCCTGCTCCGACCCAATACAGGGGGTCGTGACCCAGCCACTGCAAGAATGGCTGACTGCCTGCCCAGTGTCCCTATGCTGTTCTGCTGGGACAAAGGTCACGGTGCAAATGCAAATGCTATGGTGGGTAGTTCACATAGCGCTTCCACCTGATGTGGCAATAGCTTGAGCTCTGACTCCTGCTGCCCAAGTGCTGTGCTTACAACCTGCTCAGACTGTCCGGACCTGTGGATCCCAGGAGGTGTGGAGTTTCCATGGCTGAGGGAGGGCTCGTGCCAAGCAGAGCTGGCCAAGCTGAGATGGCAGCAGGCAGCCAAGCCAGAGGCAGAGGGGGGTGGTTTTAAAACCAAATGTTAGGTGCCAGATAAAGCACAAAACAATCCCACACCAGTTTGTCTCAAAGGCTATTGGCTGAAGGAGTGGAAGGAGCTCCCACAGCAATTTCGAACAAAGCACTACCAACAACTGTCACCCAGTAAGAGCTAACCAAGGGTAGCATTATTCTGTTCCTCCTGATTAGTGTAGAGTTAAAGTGAGACTTTTGGGCTTTAAAACATTTGCTCATTGAACACCTAACCATGTGGTGGGAAGAATACTTGGAAATCTCTTTCCTGGAAGGTTTTTGGTTGCCCGAGATACAAACAAAAAGAACTGTCAGGCTGCACACAGTACATGTGAATCAGAAGGCAGGCTTCTGATTAGCCACAGCCTCCTGAGTCTGGGTCTCATTAATTTGATGCACTTTACTTCTGTGGCAATAGGATGCTGGCCTAGTCAATTACCTCCACCTGCATTTCTCAGCTTGTTGTGTTGCAATCCTGATTTTTTTTTTTTAAAGAATGTCAAAATAACTTCAAGAGAGAGACAGAGACAACTCCAGATTTCTTCTTTCAGTCAGCAGGATATGGACTGCCCTTCAAATATGTACAGGTGAATTTATTCATTTAAAATATAAAGCTCATTTTGTCATCATATACAGGAGCATCCAATTGTAAGACAGGCAAGTGAGTGCTTTGAAGCAGTTGTATTTCTTTCTTTTTTATTCTGTTCCTGTTTTCATGTATAAAGACAAGGAGAGCTTCCTTCCACACTGACAGAACACTCCCCTACTTTTTCTTTTAATTTTTAAGAACTAGCCAAAACTGGTTTTTCTATTCCAACTAATATTCCTGGAATGTCAGAATCCCAATGTGTCCTGCAGTCTTTAAAAAATTTGGGGCACCCCTTAGATAAGTAAAATATCTAGGCTGGGTCGATTTTAGCAAAAGATGATTTTCACTGGGTAAAAGTAAAGAATACACTGTTCAATTAATTTTTTTCTTTCCCTGCTCAGGTGCAAGCCACACCATTTGTTCCCACAGACATCTCTCCACTGCTCTCCCCTTGGCATGTCCCAGACCCCAGCCCAGATGGACATCGCTTGCTCAAGTGCAGGTCATACCAGCCAGAGAAACAGGTATGTGAACTCAGCTAGAGAATCACCATTGGACCACAGGCTACATCTGCTTCTATACTCTCAGTGTTCGCCAACACTATCTTATATCCCTCTTTCCCTCATCATCACCATATTCTGACCCCAAATCCAATCCCAATTCCTGCTCAACCATAGGCCACACAGACTAGAAGACCAGAGAGAAAAGAGAAATCAAGGATCAAAATGCTCATCCACCAAAGACAAATGCAGAAATCAGCACCTAGATCTAGAACTGCCCCAAACACAGATGCTAGATGCTAGCCTAAGAACACAATCAGCAAAAGTCAGGGCAATATGGCATCACCAAAACTCAGCTGTCCAACTACAGCAAGCCATGACTATTGCAACATGATTGAAGTGTAAGGAAAGACCTGAAAATCAACTTTATGAAGATGTTAGGGGTCCTTGAAGAAGGGAATAAATCCCTTAAAGAAACTGAGGAAAAGACAAAAATTGGAGGAAATGAACAAATCCCTTAAAGAAAGCCAAGAAAACAAAACAGTGGAAGGAAATGAATAAAACTGTTCAAGACCTAAAATAGAAATAGAATCAGTAAAGAAAACCACAAATTAAGGGAATTCTGGAAATGAAAAAACTAGGTAAGTGAACAGGAACAACATATGCAAGCATCACCTACAGAATGCAAGAGATGAAAGAAAAATCTCCTTATTCTATTCCTACCATTCTTTTTACCCATTTTCTTTTTTTGGTTTTATTGAGCTATACATTTTTCTTTGCTCCCCTCCATTCCTTCACCCCCACTTCTGCCCTCTCCCATGATGCCTATGTTCACAATTTGTTCAGTAGTTCTTGTCTTTTTCTACTTCCCACACAGGTTAGATCCATGTATGTCTCTTTTAGGGTCCTCATTATTGTCTAGGTTCTCTGGGATAGTAAATTGTGAGCTGGTTTTTCTTTGCTTTATGTCTAGAAGCCACTTATGAGTAAGTATTATGTTGACCTTTCTGGGTCTGGGTTACCTCAATCAATATGATGTTTTCTAGATCCATTCATTTGCCCACAAATTTCAAGATGTCATTTATTTTTCCCACTGTGTAGTACTCCATTGTGTAAATGTACCACATCTTTATCTAGTCTTCAATTGAGGGGCATTTGGGTTGTTTCCAGGTTCTGGATATGACAAATAATGCTTCTGTGAACATAGTTGAGTACATGTCCTTGTCGTACAATTGAGCATCCTTTGGGTATATACCCAAAAGTGATATTTCTGGGTCTTGAGGTAGGTTGTTTCCTAATTTTCTGAGGAATTGCCATACTGATTTCCAAAGGGGCTGTACCAGCTTGCATTCCCACCAGCAATGCAAGAGTGTTCCCTTAGTCCACATCCTCTGCAGCATAAGCTGTTATCAGTGTTTTTGATGCCTGCAGATGTTCCTTTATACAGAATTGCTTTAGCTATCCTGGGTTTTGTGTGGTTGTTTTTTTTTTGTTTTTGTTTTTTTTGTTTTTTGCTTTTCCATATGAAGTTGAGTATTGTTCATTTGCAGTCTGTGAAGAATTTTGCTAGGATTTTGATGGGCATTTTGTTGAATCTGTAGATTGCTTTTTGGTAAGATTGTCATTTTCACTATGTTAATTCTACTGACCCAAGAGCATGGGAGATCTTTCCATTTCCTGGTGTCTTCTTCAATTTCTTTCCTCAAAGACTTCAAGTTCTTGTCATACAGGTCTTTCACTTGTTTGGTTGGAGTTACTCCAAGATATGTTATGTTCTTTGTGGCTATTGTAAAGGGTTATGTTTTTCATATTTCATTCTCAGCCCATTCATCATCTGTATAAAGGAGGGCTTCTGATTTTTTTGAGTTAATCTTGTATTCTGCTACTTTACTGAAAATGTTTATGGGTCGTAGAAGTTCCTTAGTAGACTTTTTCGGGTTGCTTATGTAAACTATCATATCATCTGCAAATAGTGTCTATTATGAATAAAGCAGCAGTGCATATGTTTGAGCAACTGTCTCTGTGGTAGGATGGAGCATCCTTTAAGTATATGCCTGTGAGTGGTATAACTGGATCTTGAGTCAGATCAATTCCCAGCTTTGTGAGGAACAACCACACTGATTTCCATAGTGAGTGTACAAGTTGTCTCTCCCACCAACAATGGAGGTGTGTTCTTCTTGCTCTACGTCTTCATCAGCATGAGTTTTCAATTACGTTTTTGAACTTAGCCATTCTGACAGGTGTAAGATGGAATCTGAATGTAGTTTTTTTCATGGATTTTTAATGAGCTTTACATTTTTCTCTGCTCCCCTCCTTGCCTCTTCCCTCCCCTTCAACCCTCTCCCAAGGTCCCCAGGCTCCCAATTTACTCAGGATATCTTGTCTCTTTCTTCTTCCCATGTAGATTAGATCCCGTGTGTCTCTCTTAGGGTCCTCGTTGTCTAGGTTCTCTGGGATTTTGATTTGTGGGCTGGTTTTCTTTGCTTTATGTTTAAAAACCACTTATGAGTGAGTACATGTGATAATTGTCTTTCTTCATCTGGGTTACCTCACTCAAAATGATGTTTTCTAGCTCCATCCATTTGCCTGCAAAATTCAAGATGTCATTAATTTTTTCTGCTGTTTAGTACTCCATTGTGTAAATGTACCACATTTTCCTTATCCATTCTTTGATCAAGAGGCATTTAGGTTGTTTCCAGGTTCTGGCTAAGGCAAACAATGCTGCTATAAACATAGCTGAGCACATGTCCTTGAGGCAGGATTGAGCATCCTTTGGATATATACCCAAAAGTGGTATTACTGGGTCCTGAGGAAGGTTGTTTCCTAATTTTCTGAGAAATGGCCACACTGACATCCAAAGGGGCTGTACCAGCTTGCATTCCCACCAGCAATGCAGAAATGTTCTCTTTACTCCACAATCTCTCCAGTATAAGTTGTCATCAGTGTTTTTGATCTTGGTGATTCTTACAGGTGTAAGATGGAATCTCAGACTTGTTTTGATTTGCATTTCTCTGATGACTAAGGATGTTGAACATTTCCTTAAGTGTCTTTCAGCCATTTTAGATTCCTCTGTTGAGAGTTCTCTGTTTAGGTCTATACTCCATTTTTTATTGGATTATTTGTTCTTTTGATGACCAATTTCTTGAGTTCTTTGTATATTTTGAAGATCAGACCTCTTTCTGATGTGGGGTTGGTGAAGATCTTTTCCCACTCTGTAGGCTGTTGTTTTGTCTTGTTGCCCATGTCCTTTGCTTTACAGTAGCTTTTCAGTTTTAGGAGGTCCCATTTATTAAGTGTTTCTCTCAGTGTCTCAACATGAAGAAGAATGAAAGTAGATCCATATCTATCACCATGCACAAAACTTAAGTTCAAATGGATCAAAGACCTCAACAAAAATCCAGCCACACTGAACCTTATAGAAGAGAAAGTAGGAAGTACACTTGAATGAACTGGTACAGGAGACCACTTCCTAAATATATCCCTAGTAGCACAGGCATGAAAGAACACTTAATAACTGAATGTAGTTTTGATTTGTATTTCCCTGAGGGCTAAGGATGTAGAACATCTCCTCAAGTGTTTCTCAGCCATTTCAGAATTCTCTTTTGAGAATTCTGTTTATATCTGTACCCCAGTTTTTAATTGGATTTTGGCTTTTTGTTGATGTCTAGTTTTTGAGTTCTTTATATATTTTAGATATTAACCCTCTGTCAGATGTAGAGTTGGTGAAACTATCTTCCCATTTGGTATGTAGGCTGCCATTTTTTCCTTTTGATGGTGTTCTTTGCTTTATATAAACTTTGAAGTTTAAAGAAATTGGTGATTTTAGTGCCTGTACTATCAGTATTCGATTCAAGAAGCTGTCTCTTGTGTCAGTTCAATCAAGGATAATCCCCACTTTCTTTTGTATCAAGTTAAGTGTATCTGATTTTATGTTTAGGTCTTTGATCCACTTGAATTTGAGTTTTGCTCAAGGTTATACATATTGATCAATTTGAATTCTTCTACATGCAGAATCCAGTTAGACCAGCACAATTTTTTGAAAATTCTTTCTATTTTCCATTGTGCCTTTCTGGCTTCTTTATAAAAAAAAAATCATGTGTCCATAGGTATATGGATTTATGTCTTTGTCTTCAGTTCAATTGAATTGATCAGTGTATCAGTTTTTATGCTAATACTAACCTATTTTCATTATTACAGCTCTGTAGTACATCTTGAAATTAGGGATTGAGATACCTCTGGAAGTTCTATTATTGTACAGGATTGTTTTAAGCTGCTCTGTTCTTTTTAAATTTTTTTTCATATGAAGTTGAGTATTGTTCTTCCAGGGTGTGTAAAAAATTGAGTTGTAATTTGGATGGAGATTGCATTGAATCTGTAGAATGATTTTGGTAGGATAGCCACTTTTACTATTTTAATCCTCCCAAACCATGAGCATGGGAGATCTTTCCATCTTCTGCTGTGTTCTTCAATTTCTTTCTTCAAAGACTTGAAGATGTTGTCATACAAGTTTCTCACTTGCTTGGTTAGAGTTACACCAAGATCATATATGTTATTTGTAGCTATTGTAAAGGATGACATTTCCCTATTTTCTTTCTTAGTCTATTTATCATTTCTATGTAGGTGGGCTACTGATTTTTTTTAGTTAACCATATATCTAGCTAATTCCCTGAAGGTGTTTTTCAGCTGTAGGAGTTACCTGGTAGATTTTTTTTTTTTTTTTGGTTTCTTAAGGATAATCTGTATCATCCACAAATAACAATACTTTGACTTCTTCTGTCCAGTTTTTATCCCCTTGATATCCTTCAGTTGTCTTATTTTTCTAGCTAGGACTTCAAGTGCTATAGTGAACCTATATGGAGAGGGTGGAAAATCTTTTCTTGTTCTTTGATTTTAGTGGAATTACTTTGAATTTCTGTATATTTAATTTGAAGTTGTCTATAGGCATATTATAAATTGTCTTTATTAAGTTTATGTATGTCCCTTTAATCCCTAATCTCTCCAAGACCTTTATCATGAAGGGGTGTTAGATTTTGTCAAAGGCTTTTAAAGCATCTAATGAAATGACCATGTTTTACTCTTCCTTTCAGTTTGTTTATATGGTGGATTATATTTACTGCTTTTTGTATGTTGATCATGGTGGGTGTTCTTTTCATATGTTCTTGGATTTTGTTTGTGAATATTTTAATATATTATTAAATATTTAATATTATAATATATATATATTCCTGATGGAAACTGGTCTGTAATTCTCTTTGCTGAATCTTGGTGTGGTTTGGGTATTAGAGTGACTGTGGTTTCATAAAATGAATTTAGCATCATTCCTTCTGTTTCTGTTTTGTGGAATAGTTTGGGGAGCATTGGCTTATAGTTGAAAGTTTGGTAGAATTGTATATTATAATTGTCTGGTCTTGGGCTTATTTTGTTTGGAAACTTTTAATGACTGCTTCTCTTTCCTTGGGGGTCACAAGTCTATTTAAGTTGTTTATCTGGTCTTGATTTAACTTTGGTAACTAATATCTATGAGAAAATTATTCATTTCTTTTAGATTTTTCCAATTTTATAGAGTACCTTCTTTTAAAGCATGACCTATTGATTCTTTGGATTTCCTTGATGCCTATTTGTTATACCCCCTTGTGTTTCTGATTTTGTTAATTTGAATATTCTCTCTCTGTATTTTAGTTAGTTTGGATAAGAACTTGCCTATCTTATTGATTTTCTCAAAGAACCAACTTTTTACTTTATTGATTTTTTGGTTTATTCTTTTTGTTTCTGTTTTATTGATTTCAGCCCCCAGTTTGTGCCTAGGCTTATTGTAACTTGTTATGCTGTGTTCAGTTTATATATTGCCTCATCCTTTTTGAAGGGAAAGTTAGAGGAGTGGGAATGGGGGGAAGGGAGGTGAGAGGGGACTGGGAGGCATGTAGGAAGGGCAAACTGTGATACAGATATAATGTATGAGAGAAGAATAAATAAAAACAACAAACAAACAAAAACAACTAGCAAAACCTGGCCTTTCTATTCTGACTAATATTCCTGTAAAATTAGAATATCAATGTGTCCTTCAGTCTTAAAATTTTTTTTGAGGTCACCTTAGCTAAGTAAAAAACCTCATTCTGTGTCTATTTTAGTAAAATACAATTTTCATTGTGAAAAAGTCTACTGTTTGTTTAAATTTCCTATTCACACAAATCTGCAAACTCAGCTTCCTTTTCTGTTGAATTCATTTTTTCACCCCTTCCTGATATTTGGAAAATTTACTTCCTCTGAACTTTCATTCTGTTTATTCTGTTCTATCATTTCTAATTGCCCATTGTTGGCATTGGAAATACTATTGGCTCTTTTCATAAGGATTTATTTACATAAGTACAATTTATCTGATTAAAGCCTAAAATTCATTGGTCTTTATAATCATAAAAGCTGTTAGAGTTACTTTTCTGTTGCTGTGACCAAAAACAACTTGGGAGCAAAAGGCTTATTTGGTTTACACTTCCAGGTCAGGATCCCTCATCTAGGGAAGCTGTGGCAGGACTATTTAAGAAAAGAGAATGGGAAGAGAGGAGGGGGAAGAAACTATTGTCAGTATGGAAAAATAAATGAAAAAATTTTAATAAAAAATTGAAAAAATAGCTGTCATCTATCAAAAAAGAGTAAAAGAAAGAAAGAAAGAAGGAAAAGAAGAAAGAAAGAAAAGTGAACAAGTCGGAGTGAGCCAGGAGCAGCAAGCAGCATTTCCCCATGCTTCCTCTTTCAGGTCCTACAAGAGTGGCTTATTGCTCTTCATTATTGACAATGCTTATGATCATATCTATTATGTACAGTGTTTAACTAGAGAGAGGTTTTGGTTTGCATTACACTGAGGTTGACTGATGTTGAACATCTTTCCATAATGTTTTTGGTGATTCTTATCTATGCATTTTTCTTGTATAATCTTAAAATTGATTTTATGTCAATATACAAAATACTGGATTTCATTATGGCATTTCATACATATTTTCCATTATACTTTGAAAGTGTAACATCTCCAAGTCCATCTGGCTGGATCCATTTCTTTATCTAGTCCCTTTTTCTGCTTTTATGTCACACATATTTTGTTGTGTTCTCTTCCCAATTAATATATCTTCCTCCTCTTTCATAATCTTCTTTGTAGTTTACACACACACACATATACACACACACACACACTTTTAGTTGTAGGGTTCTGTATATAAGAGAAACATGCAATATTTGCCTTTCATAGTCTGGCTGAATTTGCTTAACATAGTGATTTCCAGTTCCATCCATTTTTCCACAAATGAAATAATTTCATTCCTCTTCATGGCTGACTGCATTTTCATTGTACATATATGAGTTTCTTTATCTGCTCATCTCTGATGGTTACATTTCCCAACTATTGTCAATAGTGCAGCAGTAGACAAAATAACGAGTAACTCCCGACTCCAACCAGTCAAGTGTACAACTCTGAAGTGATACAGGTAAATTATATGCCAGTTCTGTTTTCCACCCTAATCTTCTCAGTGGCTGCACACACTCTCATCCCCACCAGCAGGAAAAGGGTTCCTTTTTCCTTATATCCAGCATTTGTTTTCTTGGTGAAAGCCATTCTGATTTTGGGGGGAAATTTTACTTTATGTTTCCCTGCTGGGTAAGGATGTTGAACACCTTTACAAGTATTTATTAGTCATGTGTATTTTTATTTCTTTTGAGATTTGTCTATGCAGTTAAACCATTTATTGATTGGATAATTTGTTTATATAATCCAAGATACCAGTTCAGAAGTTGTGTTATCAGTAGTGGGTATGTTTTCCTACCTCAACTAATGTACTAAATGTGTACCTAGAAAGCTATCTCCCATCTTTTAAATTCTGTCAAATTGACAATACCAAGGCTGGGAGGTGTTGCTTTTAATCCCAGCACTCAGGAGGCAGAGGCAGGCAGATTTCTGTGAGTTCGTGGCCAGACTGGTCTATAAGAGCTAGTTCCAGGACAGGCTCCAAAGCAACAGAGAAACCCTGTCTTGAAAACCCCCACCCCCAAAATTGACAATACCAACCATCCTGCTCATTTTTATGTGGGTTATTGTAAAGTATTGATTTATAATTGTTATTTATATATTCTTGACATAGTTCCAGATCATCTATATGGCTTGTAGGCTTTTAATATAATTTGTGTTCATCTTCTGATGGTATCTTTGAAGTATAAAATATTTCAATTTTAAAAGATTTTCCTTCTTTCATTTCCCACTTTCTCTCCCTCCTTTCCTTCCTTCCTCCCTCCTTTCTCCTTCCCTCTCTTCCTTTATCTTTCTTCCATAGCATCTTATTATATAGCCCAGGTTGGCCTGGAGCTTACTATGCTTGGAGCTGCCTCTGCCTCCCAAGTGTTGCTATCACAGGCGTAACTACCATAAGTAACATACCCGTTAATTTTCTTGTTGCTATAACAAAATACTTGGCAAATTAACTCGAAGGAAAGGCAACGACATGGCGCTAAGATTATGAGGAGGCAGATCACATTGCATCCTCAGTCAGGGAGCAGAGGGAGGTGAATGCTAAGCTTTCATTTGATTTCTACTTTATATTCAGCCTGAGACTGCAGACCAAGGGGTGTGACACACATCCAGAGTGTGTCTTCTTTTTCCAGTTAAACTTCTCTGAAAATACTCTCACACATGACCTTCTAGAAGTGTGTTTCCATGGTGATTCTAGATTCCATTTGTTGCTAGTTGTGATAACTCATCACAAAATAATTTACTAGGACAATTACATTACCTTTAACTGCTATGTTTTCCACATATACCTGGATTGTTAAAGGTAGCTATAATTTATATTTTTAAATCATTGTGTAAATAGATGCAATTTTATTTGTTTTTCCTCAGTAAATGGAATTTATTATATTTCAAATTTTTATGACATTAAGAAATTTTATTGTATAATCTTTAAACAGAACAATATCTATATTTTGATGAGCACTTTTCCTTTACTTTTAAACTGCATATGTAATTTCATTATATTCTTTTTCTTAAATGAGATTTACTAACATAAACTTTAGAAATGTCTGTAATGTTTAGAAACATTGTGTGGGATTATTATTGTACTTTAATTCACCCATTTTTCTCTTATCCTGGAGTCTTTGCACAGACTTTGGCTCTGTTTTGAAGAGCTTTTGCTTCCCTGCTTGTCATTGTCATTATCTTGAGTTCTACTTTCATATTAAATGACCTTAATTTCCTAGAATCTTTCTGGCTACCCTAGGTTACAATTTGTGACCCAAAGCTGTGTGGCAAGCTTCTATTCTATTGCATATTTCCTAATGCAAAGTTGGCAATTACACTTATATTTATGTCCAGTTTTAACTTTCTCTCTGACTTATGTCTACCCACATGGGGATTTGCAATTATAGACCTATGCTTGTTGTGTGAGCCTTTAGAACAGCCTGGTCTACAAAAGCAATTCAAATAAACAAGTGAGGGGTATCTAATCTATTACTTCCTGTTCATCCAAATTACCAAAAGTGACCTCTGAAATACCTCCAGACCAGGTGTTTTAATACTGTGGAGGTCATTAACACACTAAACCAACCAGGCCTCTAGTCACTCCTTGACCCATGGAGCTGCATGCAGTTCACAATGACAGTTATTGACTCAAACCATTAGACTGCCAGGCAATCCAGCAATAATTGTTTCAGGAATTGTATCCATGAATATTTCCTGTTAATTTCCCAAGAGTAAAGCCAGCTGCTCCCACTTTTAACAAAAAAATTAAGAGAGCAGGTGGCAATTACCATATTTATAAATGATTGTTAGAAAATTATTTACTGGATTTGGGATAGTGAAGAATAAGAAGCCAAACACAAAATGTATTCAAATCAGGGGATTTTAATTTGGATTTGAATAAATAAAGACCAAGGTAGAGAAAAGTATAAATGAAACATATTCCTATTGTATTTTAATCTTTGTATCTTTTCAGGGTTTGGCAAACTCTACAATATCTAATTCCCTCATGACTCAGACAAAGGAACAAAGGATTGGTGAAGTAATTTTTTGTTTCTTCTTGCATGTCACGTCTCTTAAAAGATGTAATTTAACTTTTTCTTAATTCTGCCCTTATATATCTTTCTACTGTGGTCTCTGGGGAGCACCCTTTGTTGTCTGTCTAGCTATCAGTAGTCATGAACTTTGTATTTCAACTTGTCTAGGTCACGAGCCCTGGAATCTGATCAGACATATCTATATGCTTCTTTGAAGGCATCTAGTTTATATGAGGTTCACATTTAAATCAGGATCTGGAAAAAAAGCAGATTACTGCCTCCACCCTCTCCCAAAGAAGATGAAAGTCTATCTCTAGATTGCTTTAGGGCTTGAATATCAATATCGACTCTACCTGGGTCCTTACTCTTCTGTTTTATTCACATCCTTTGGACTTGCCAGCTGCCATAATCATAAAAAAATTAAAAAATATTTTTTCTCTTTCTATCAGTTGTAACTTAATGATAAACTTATGAGAAATGTATTGTTGTGGTAACTTGGTAGTGTGGTGAACATCATAATCCATTTATACAAACAAAGATAGCTATCACATCACTAGGTGATGCAATCCTATGGACCACAACCATGTATCTCTTTCCTCGTCAGTTTTCACATGACTTTGTATAAACATTTCATTGGTAGGCATCTATACTGATATAGGGCCTATAATCCACACACTTGGAAGTGTGGGTCAGTTGGGAAAATACCCCTGTCTAATTTGGAGCTTGGGAGACCCGGCCCTGAGAGCCCCTGCAAAGGTCCAAAGAAAAACTACACATTTGTGTATGAATTAAAAGTTTTGTTTCTTGTTTCAGTTCTTACTTAATTAGTCTTATGTTCTTTCTAGTCTAGGTTTTCTTTATCAAATGATTTTTATCTCAATTTCTGTCTTAAATCATATAAATTCGTTTCTAGCATGGTCTAGTTTTGATATCATTTCATATCCTGAATCATTCATGCAATTACATAGTGATGCTATCAGGAAGGAAGCTGCGGGTTTACCTGTCTCATAGACCTCTTTGTGATGTAGTCTCTTGTTTCTGTGGCAACTCTTTTACCTCTTTTTGTGTTCCTTGCTTCTGTTGCTTTACAATGCTTCAGAATTTCCTTTAGACCATAAATGCATCCTACCTCTCCACACTTGAAAGTCCCTCCCATCTTTTATTAATTTCCAGAGCTCTAAAGGGTATTCCAAATGGAACAGACATAAAAGTTCAAAGCTAACATCATAAATGTAAGAAAACGTATGACATTTGTATTTTGTCTTGGTTACATCAAACAAGATTGTTCTTTCTAGTTTCATTCATTTACCTGTGAGTTTCATAATTTTATTTCTCTTAATAGCTTAGTAATATTCCATTGTGTAAGTGTACCACATTATCATTATCCATTTATCACCATCTATGGAAAAAGTACTCAAATATATGAGTCTTTTGGGACAGTTGGGGGCCATTCTCATTCAAACCACCACAGTCCTATCTCGCACCTATACCATGGAGAGTACTGCCTATCTATCTTTTCTTATAGCAGTTTCAGTGTTTCAAGTTTCAAGCTGAGGTCTTTGATGATTTGGAGTTAAATTTTATGCCACTTGATAGATATGTATCTAATATTTTTCTTCAAAAGGACATTTAGTTTTCTCAGCATCATTTGTTGAAGATATTCTATTCTTTCAGGTATAATTTTGGCAACTTTGTTAAATATTAAATGGCCCCTGTTACATGTACTCATGTTTTGGGTCTTCAGTTTAGTTTCATTGGTTTACACGTCTGTTTTGGTGCCAGTAACATATTGTTTTTATGACTATGGCTCTGTATTATATCCAGAGATCTGAAACGGTAACCCCTCTAGCACTGTTTAGGCTATCTTGTGTCTTGTGGTTCTGTATGCATTTTAGGATAATTTCTTTCCTGTTTGTTGTGGTTTAAATAGGAATGGCTCTCATAGGCTCATGTACTTGAAAGCTTGGTCATTAGGGAGTGGTGCTACCTGACAGGGATTAGGAAGTGTGTCTTTTTTGGAGGAAGCATGTCACTGAGGGTCAGCTTTGGGACTGCAGAAGTACAATCCAGCCCTAGTTTCTCTCTTTTCCTGTTGTTTTGGGATTTGAATTTAGAATTATCAGCTACCATGTCTGCTTGCAAGCTGCCATGTTCCTTTCCATGAAGATAATGTAGTAATCCTATGAAACTGGCATAGGAGGTCCTTCTGTATTTCTGTTGCTTTCATTGGTTAAATAAAGAGACTGTCATGGCCTTTTGATAGGGCAGCCCTTAGGTGGGCGGAGTAGACAGAAAAGAATGCTGGGAAGAAGGGAAGTGTGGCAGATGCCATGTTTCTCCTGCCTGAGATGGACACTGGTTAGACTTATGCCGGTAAGCCAGTCAAGTGGCGATACACATTAATGGAGATGGGTTAAACGAATATGTGAGAGTTAACCAATAAGAGGCTAGAACTAATGGGCCAGGCAGTAATTTAATTAATACAATTTTTGTGTGTTTATTTCGGGGGTAAGCTAGCCTGGTGGGAGGGAACAAGGAGCCCTGTGCTGGGTGCCTGGGAGCTGAGAACGCGGCCCATCCACTCCTCTTACTACATGAAACCTTTAGCAAGCCCCAATTAAAGCTTTCTTATATAAGAGTTGCCATGGTAATGGTGTCTCTTCACAGCAATAGTGCACTGACTAAGGCAGCATTTTTGTGAAGAATGGCATGGGAATTTTGATTGGGATTGCACTGAATCTATAAATAACTTTCAGTAAAGTGGTCATTTCACAATGTTAATTCTACCAATATATTAGCATGGGATAGCTTTTCATTTCCTAGTATCTTTCTTTCTCTATCCCTTTCTTCAGAGGCTTAAAGCTTTCATTATAGAGGTTCTTAACTTCTTGTTTTAAGTTCATTCCTGGATATTTTATTTTCTTTGAGATTATTATGAATGGATTTGTGTCCATGATTTTTTTACCTGCATGTTTATTGTTAGTGTATACAAACAAGATTTATTTGTACTAATTGATTATATATCCTGCTACACTGCTGTTTATCATTTATAGAGTTTTTGAAATCTCTAATATATAATATAATATCAGCTATAAACTGGGATAGTTTGACTTTTTGCCTATTTGTATTTAAATTCCTCTCTTGTTTTAATGCTCCACCTAGTACTTCAAGCACAGTATTGGAAAGAAGTAAGGACTGTGAACTGCCCTGACTCATTCCTAGTTCAGTGGGATTGCTTTAAGATTTTTTCCATTTATGAATGTTAGTTGTGGATTTCTTATATATACACCTTTTTATGTTGAATTTTGTTCCCTCTATTTCTGTTTTTTTTTGTACTTTTATCACGAGGGCATATTGGATTTTTGTCAGAGATATCTCCTGCATCTATTGAGATAACCAGTCTTTTAGGACTTGGAATGCACTGTTTCAAGTTCTTCTGGTTTTCAAAGTATTCACTTAGAAATCAGATGTTATTCTGATAGATTTTCCTTTATATGTGAGTTTTATTTGTTCTCTGACAGCTTTCAATACACACTTTTTTTTCTCTACACTTAGTGTCTCAACTATAACATGCCAAGGTGAGTTTCTTTTTGGTTCTTGACTCTTTGGTGGTTTGGTACTTTATCTGTTTGTGTAGGTGTGTCTTCTTTCTTTGGTTTGGTAAAATTTTCTTCTATGATCTTGTTGAAGATTTGTTCTTTGCTACTTATTTGGAATTCTTTTCCCTAATCTTGGCTTATATTCAGAAAATTTTCCTTTTCATGATATGCCACATTTCAGTATGTTTCTTTCTTGTGTTGTTTTGTTCTGTATGTACACAAAGGGCTGAGGACTATTTATTTGACTTTCAGCGAGGTCAGTGGTTTGCACTGATTTTAAGGGTTCATGCCTTACATTTCCTGATATATATGATAATGTGTGTATGTACCGTTTATGTATTGTATTGCACACAATAAGGTGGGGAAATAAGGCACATCCTTAAATTAGGTAATAAAGATTTATTACCTAATAAATAAAATAAAATAAAATTTGCATAACACATCTGCTTCCCACATCTACCTCTCACTTCTTTGGAGAGGAGAATAATCTGAAGTGAGTTTATTTTGTTGACTTGGGCAGCTGGACAGAGAGATAACAGAGGTGATTACTGGACTTAAGAGAGTGACATCAGTTACTGCCAGCAGGGTTAGTAGCACTGATTTCAGTCTTGCTGGTGATTGTGGTGCTTCAGATGAGTGAGACAAAGAGAGCAGCATAAATAAACTGCTTCACTGTAATGCTCAAAGAATCTTTATAGCTTTCCCATGCATAATTTTGTTTTAGTTTCAAGAAATTAGCTAGGCTAAATTGAATAAAATGGGAAAAGGTCACATTAGTAGTTAAAGCCATTATGAGATACATTTTTAATAGGAAATATTTATAATGCTTTTAAAATAAAATGCCTATGCCTTTCCTCTTATCTGTGCTCTGAGGAAAAGTTAGTGAGTAAATGGCCTTTGTAGTGTGGGGCCTCCCTTTTGGGAGGCAAAGTAACCCAAGATGGAAGTAATTTAGGAGCAAGTGGAGGATTATGGGAATGGGGATTGGAGGGTAAAAGGTAGAAAATGCTTGAGGTACTCTTTTTCCCACAGTGCTTAGAAGGATGAGATTCAGCCTCACAACTTCTGAAAGGGTTGTAAACTGTGAACTATGGTAGCTCAATGTAACCATCTTTTGTTAACTTTGAATGTTTATTAAATTTTCATTGGACTACTTTCTGCTGTATCACATTCATATTTAGCAAACTTAGAGGAATTACAGAAATTACATAATCTTGGGTAGAACTATAAGAAACTCCAGGGTTATGTGCTGAGACTCAAGGGTTGCAAGGCTCTCATCTAGATGATTTTCTTTCATCTATATAGGATAGGGTTTAATGTTATAACTTCTACTTACATATAGTAAATATATATTAAAAACTATTAGCCCTGTCCCCCTCTAAGCACATTTTAATTTTGGAGTTCACTGCAGAATGAATTTGATTTCTGATTTGTGTTAGAGATAGTCGAACAGAATAGCATTGACAGACCTCAGAAGAATAGTGTCACAAAGTTCTATAACTTCTGTGAAACACTAATACTTTAGTTTGGTGTTTTTTAGAACTTAATATCTAAAAATATAAAGGTTTAATTTCATCTTTATTTGTACTATAAAATTCTGTAAATGATTACAATTCACTACCCCTCATAAATCTTACTTATGATTTTGGACTTAAAATTATTTTGACTGTGGATCTCTTCCTGGGTGACAGTATTATGATGGTGTTATCCTGTGCTACTGGGCTGATGACTTGTCACAGCTTCTAGTTAGCCATGATCAAGAAACAACCAATGCTATACCATGGCCTGTTGGAGGGAGAGAGCCACTTGTTGGTGCCTGGCTGCCTGGCTAGCATAGACCTGAAATAATCACACAGAAACTGTATTAATTAAATGACTGTTTGGCCTGTTAGCTCTAGCTTCTTATTGGCTAATCTCTTACATATTAATTTAACCTATTTCTATTAATCTGTGTATCGCCATGTGATAGTGCCTTACCAGCTAACATTCCCAGCATCTGTCTCTGGTGGCTCCATGGATTCTCTCTGACTCTGCCCTCCTTTCTCCCAGCATACAGCCTAGCTTTCCCTGCCATGTTCTGTTCTTCCCTGCCATAGGCTCAAAGCAGTTCTTTATTTCATAAACCAATAAAAGTAACACATAGACAGAAGGAACTCCCACATCAGTGTCCTGTTGGCTGAGTGAACATAAATGTACTAAATGTCTTCCAACTTACGTTATCAGCTTGAAATGGGTTTATAGGTCATAACCCCAATGTAAATTGAGTAATACCTACATTTTCATTTTTTTCTCCAAAGCTAAAAATCTCAATGAACTTCAACTTCAAGGTAACTAATGTCTTGACTTCAACTTCAAAGTAATACATATTTGAAGAAAAAGTGGTCCACCTCTTGTTGTCTTTGGATATTTTCATTTTATTTGATAATTTTCTCACCCAACCAGTTGTTTGATCCAATACTGCCTGTATCCTAGGTTAATACCATTAGTCATATCTGTAGAACTATGCTGTGGATGATCCTTTGGTTCTTTTTCTAGCATAGAGTTATCATTTGATTTACTATAAAGGATTCACAATGTTTGTGGTATGTTCTAGCTCTGGAGAACTTTTCCTCAAGCCACTATCCTAACAAATCATTTCAAGTATTAAACAAGAGTCAGGGAATCAATGCCCATACTGAGCAAGAATTATTTTAGTTACAGAATCTATAGGATCTGGAATTTCTCATTATTAAAATGTGTAATACAATTCATCAAATTAAAGATAAAAAGAGAAAGGGCACATATTACTTTTTTTCTGGTTAAAAAAGCATCTGAACAAATAGAAAACATCATTTTGAGTGAGGTAACCCAGACCCAGAAAGACAATTATCACATGTGCTCACTCATAGATGGTTTTTAAACATACAGCAAAGAAAACCAGCCCACAAATCACAATCCCAGAGAACCTAGACAACAATGAGGACCCTAAGAGAGACGAACATAGATCTAATCTACATGGGAAGTAGAAAAAGACAAGATCTTCTGAGTAAATTGGGAGCATGGGGATCTTGGGGGAGTATTGAAGGGAGGGGAGAGGCAGGGAGGAGAGCAGAGAAAAATATAGAGCTGAATAAAAATCAGTAATAAAGCATCTGATGAAATTTATTGTCCCTTTCTGATAAGACTATTTAATGCATTTGCATTGTATTAATTCTCTTAACATAATAAAAATGTACTTGTTCTGAAGCTTCAGAGAAAAGTATTTAGCACATCTGAAAATGATAACTTTTTAGAAGAATAAAAAGGTGTTTATTGTGATATAATTCTTCAATGACATACAGTTAATTTAATCAACTGCATCGATGTAGAGAATGTACAGAAATCAATGTAGAGAAATAAGTTAGGGGTATGAAATGATAAAAAAAAAAGGACAAGGGCTGCGGAGATGGCTCCATGGGTAAAGTGTTTGCCACCCAAGTGTGAGGAGCTGGGTTTGAACCAGCAATAGTCATGTAAATGATGGGCAGAGCATGTGGCCCACCTGCAAATCTGGTACTCAGGACATGGAAAGAGAGTATCCCTGGAGCAAGATGGCTAACTAGAGTTGTTTAATTAGCAAGTTTTGGGTTCAAGTAAAAGACCATGACTCAATGAATAAGATGGGAATTGACTGAAGAAGTATCTGATGTCAGTCTCTGCCCTCTGCATACATGTACACATGTGAGTTTCTGCATGAGGTTATGTGTGCACCACATAGAAAGAGAGAGAGAGAAAGAGCTAGAAGGAAGGAAGAAAACAAAGAAGAAGAGAGAAAAAGCAAAAGTAAAGATTTTCATTGCAGGTGCTAGATTAAAAATCCAAGTCATTATCTGAAAATTTAATAGAATAATAAAAATTTATATATCATCACAAAAAAGCAGTCTTCCCATATAAAAATTAAAATGGAAAATACAATTGAGGGGAAGCATTTATTATTAATGAGAACCAACAGGAATCTAATTAAAGATAGAAAAATTAATGCATAAAAATTAAGGATATCACTGAAGTACTCAAGAGGAATTAAGACTCTCTCTTTTTAAGCATCATTGTTAAAATAAATGTATCTTAACTCTAAGAAAAATTCTGAAAAAGTTGTTTTTTAAATGTCTTCACTAAGTAGATAAGTGAATAATTTTATGGAATATTAAGCACATTATAAAATATAGATGTAGAAGCTCATGTGGACAGACATTAAGCCCAGAAATGGGCTAAACACATCTTTAAATGTATGTGTTAAGCGAGCATCAGAGAAACACTGGGAAAAGTTGAATTATTCACTAAGGGTTACTGAAACAACTGTACAACTAGCTGGAAATAATAAAATTGGATCCAACCACAATTTCATATAAAGTAAAGAATTTCGTATAAAAATCGATCAACAAAATACTATAATTAAACAGAAGAAAACAGAAAAAATACTTTTGGAGTAAGAAAGCATCTCTAAATATCAGATAAAATCAGAATTGGTAAGGCATTCTTTACAAATTTAACAAAACACAGAACATTTGTGTAGGTGTAACCATAAATAAAAATAATGATACTAAACGTTTCAAGAAAATATTTGCAACTCATATCATAGTCACATTCCTCAACATGAAAATATTTTCTATTTATCAAAAAGAAAATAACAAACTGCAGGAGAATTAAGAGACAAAGCTATACATAGTTGCCAGGAGATACAAATTACAGCAACTTATGAGCATGTACCTTGGTACAGTCAAAATAAAACTCAAATTAAAAAACCACAGTGAATTACTTACCACACATTGAAAATTAGCTAATTCAAGCTAGTATTTCTGTACTATATGAACTGATAATAGAACTATTCAGGTTAGTTAATAGACTTTGAGTGCTTCTGTTATGTAGGCATTGTCCTAAGAATTCTCCATTCACTTATTGATTAATTCCTTACAGCATTCCTATAAAGAAAAAACCTATTATTTGTATTTTTCCATGGCAAACTTGAAGTTAGAAAGATAAGCAGATTGCTCTGTCACACAGAAAGTACGTAGCAGAAGAACTAAACCCAGGAGATGTTTCCAGAAAACAGATGTAATTGCTATACTGGACTATTGTTCCCTAAATGGAGGAAGACAAAAAATACAAATACACAGTTTCTTGAGTCCTGAAATTACACCCTTGGAATTTTATCCCCCAAAATTACTCACATGCACAAAATAGTGAATATTCATGTATTTGCTACAACCTTGCTTGTGATAACAAGGTTGTGATAGATTTGGGAAAACATTCATTAGTAGTATCATTATATACTGATGCGGTCTGCTTTTTCTCACACATGTCAATGAGGCAGTGGAGTGAAGAGTAGACCCAAGTCCCACTAGGGAAATGTTAATCAATTAATTTGTTTGGAAAGGGTTTAATGCCCTCACCTGCAAGGTGATCACAGTGGTCTGCAATGAGGACATTCACAAGTGGGTACTGGCCACATGAGATCTTGACCCCAGTAACAGTCCCATTGCTGCCTTCATTGCTTCCCTGGATGGCCTCCTTTTGGACAGGCAGTACACTGATGACCCACCCAAGGGCCCCCAAGTAGATAGATCTTGCTGGGGATGTGACAGACCAGGGCATCTGTGGCGTGATTGGCCCCAGGCAAAAACTAGAACCCAGTGCCCCAGATGTAATAAGGGAATTCGTTGGGCAGAGGATTGTAGATCAGTCTGCTGAAGCACCAGTTCTTTTAAACTCTAGGCTGGGCTCTCTTCAGACCCACCAGTAAGAGAAGGCTCAAATAATTCAAAAATCTCTTGGACACTGCCCATTTTTCCATGCTTGCCAATACTGACTGTCTATCTTGATGGACAAGTTGTTAGAGGCTTGGTTGACATGGGTGCGGATGTCACCATCTTAAGAGAAATGGAGAAACTCTGCTTTCCCTGCTAGAAATTTAGACCTGGCCCTCCAATCAGTAGAGTAGGAGGCCTACGTGATTTAAAACTTACCACCAGTCTGGCCCATTGAAATGACCTTGACAAAAAGGGAGCCATTTGCTCTCCTGTTTCTATGGTCCAAGGAAACCTCTGGGGAAGAGGCATACTGGAGGATATGTATGCAGTCCTAACTATGGATGATAGAAGACCAGGTCCATGAAAAGATAGGATTAGCAAATTGTAATTCTGTGCTTGAGTCTCACCTCCAATTCTAAGGGCCTCTGTCCCTCAGAAATCTACGACTATCAAGCCTCTTAGCCCATTCCAATGACATGGCTCTCAAATAAAGACATCTTGATGGACCTATAATTGAACCTAAGATGTCAATACTAAAGAAATTAGTTGCAGAATAACTAAAGATGGGGCACATAAAACTGACCACAAGTAAATATTTTCTCTGACAGTCAGTACGCTGTACAGGCAGTATATGTGCTGGCCTTTTCTCAAGTCAAAGACTCAATGACCCTCATTCCAGCTGCTCATACAAGAAATCAGAGGAGTGAGCCCTGGTACTTGTCACATATTACATCTCACCGCACTCCAAATTACCCGGAATACTGATTCAAGGAAATGAAGTCATAGACACCATCATATTAGCAGCCAATATAGATCTCCTAGAACAAGCCAGAGGTCTTCACCACATATCTGTCTCCACAGAATTTGCATAGACTTTTTCCAAAATTACCAGTTTCACAATGTAAATATTTGTCCCTGGCATGTGCCACTTGCACCCCTCTTGCTCCATTTGGCAATCTTAAATTTGTTTATGTGATAATAGATACATATTCCTCTTTTGTTTAGGCCCTTCCCCTTTATGGAGAGAAAGCTGTCAATGCTATCAAGGCCCTTAAGTAGGCCATGGTAGTTATGGGAATACCCTGGGCACTTAAGACTGACAATGGTCCTTCCTACACCTCAATGACTTTCTGGGGTCCTGGAAGATTTCCCATACCACTGGCATCCCCTGTAATCCACAGGGACAAATCATTGTGGAGAGGACCAACAGAATTCTTAAGGAGCTGTTGGCCAGGACTATTTCACCAGAGGCTCAGAGATATCCTCATCTGGCCTTAACAGAGGTCCTTTTCCATATGAACTTTCTCAGTTTTGATGAAAAGGGACTCAGCTTGGCCTACAGACCAAGGAACACAATCACTGCCCCCCGTGAGATGGAGAGATACTGTCTCTCTCCAATGGCAGCTACCAACCCTCCGCTAACCTGTGGGCAAGGGTATGCTTGTGTTTTTCCTCAGACTGCCATAACATCAATATGGGTCCCAGTAAAAGATGTGCTCCAGGTCATGGATCAGCTTGTTTCTACCAAGAAGAAAATAACCCAGGATGGGTAATGTATATACTCACCTTGATTGCTCTCATTGCTCCCCAAATTAATTGATTTATTATGAGAGGAAGAAATTGACACTTTAAATACCTTGATGAGACTAAATTGTGACCCTCTTTTTTTCTCATTTTGTATGATGCCTTTTCAGATGAGGAATGTTAGTTCAGCATGCTGGGAACTGACTAAATATATTAAGGACCCGTGGTCAACTAAATTTCTATATTATTCATTATAGCTAACAAACTTTTTTGTTTGTTTTTTCAATTAGAGCAGATGAGGGCAGAGGTTATGGTCTTTGACTCTTCATTTAAAAAAAAGTTTGACATAACAAAAGAAGTCTATTTGATCCCTCCTGAATGCTCACATATGTCACATTGTCAGGGTGGTATTGTTAATCCTTATTCTTTCTAAATGTCTCCTGCAGCATATTCAACAGTAGTGGGAAGCAACTGAGGTACCTTTTAGGGTGTTAATGGCTCTTGGGCGTCCCTCTTACAGTCCTTCACAGGAAGTTATGATACCTAGTTATCCGAAATGAGTCTGCTTTGCCACTTTCGACTTAAAGAGTCTATGCTATTGACTCCATGCTTTCTTACCCTCTCCCCTGAGCAAGCCTTTAGGACCTAGCAACAAGAGATTTGTGCTTTCAAGATCTGGGATTTGCCACTGTCATTGGTAAACGAGATTTGCAGATTCAACACACATTTTCAGGTCAATGCCCTCTATGTTGCAGGCTTCTTATGTGTGTAGGGTGGCAGAGATACTCATTGTACTTAAAAATTCATATATACCATATAAATTAATAAAACTTTTAAAATAATCAACTCATTATTTTAAGTTTAGCTACTTTGTTGTGATTAATATGTAAGTGAATTTTTAAAAATTAATGAGAAATGACTACATTTTGTTATTGTAGCATTTGATTATAAATGCTGTAACACAGTTAATGAAGAAATTTAGTTTCAAACTATTGAAGTAATAGGTCAAGGACATTTTATCATCCTGCCAGTCAAGTCTTAGTCTATAAATCATTGTTGGAGCCCATCAATGAAGGGGGTTCAATAACTGCCAAATGCTACTTCATTAATTGCCTCCATTGCTTCATAGCATATGTTTGTAACATACAACTGAGTGACTCTTTTTGGGTGAGTGAAATGGAGAAGTTTTAAAACATGGATGAAGAAAAAACAATGCTAGAAACTTTTCTATATAAAAAGCAGATTAAACAACAAAGTTAGTGTTCAAGTGTTTTTACAAAATTCTATCCATGCTAAAAATAATCACCTTGAACTAAATAGACAGGCAAAGAAAAAAATGGAAAATTTTAGAAACAAATTATAGGAAGACACTTCATCAGTTTACATTTTATGACATCTACTGCTATTGTCTATAATATTACAAAATATCCTTTTCTAAATCAAGATCAGAAAAAATAATCTATGGCTAAAATTAACGATAGTTAGAATGTAAAGGAAAAAGTAAGTGTTCATTAAAAAATAGTTTTCATGCACTGTTTTATACAAAACTTTTAAATGCAACTAGGACAAAGATTAAAGTCCTTATTTTAGGTTCTGAGGCCCTACATATTAAACCCTACCTCCTTGGGAAAGAAAACTACAACCCAAAACTTGGGCACATCCTCTACCACTAAGCTATATACCAAACTTGTCTTAGCGGGTTATTTTTAAAAGGACATGAAGTTGGGAGGGGCAGGGTGGGTAGGAGATGAATGGCCTTCAAGAGATGAAATGGTAATGATATATATTTTCTCAGCTATATGCATGAAATTCTCAAGAAGAAAAAATGTTTTAAAATCAACAAAAATATAATTAACTTTATCTATAGTCACCATACCCTATCACTTCTTTTCTTTTAGTTAAAAGAAAAATAAATATGTGTATATTTGTGTCTCTGTGTGGGATATATACACATGTATACAGCTGCCTGTGGAGACCAAAATAGGGGCCCAGATTCTCTGGAGCTGTAACTTTAGGCAGTTGTAAGTGTTTTAACTTGGGTGTTGAGAACTAAACCCAGGTTCCTTGTAAGAGCATTACTTGTTGATAACTACTAGCCCATATCTCCAGCAATCCCCTACCACTTCTTTTCAAATAAAATTTAGAAATACAACCCTCTTGTTTTGTTCCTATTCCCATTAGAATATAAAAGCACATGTATTTGTCTTCATTTGGAATCAGATACTCCTTAACCTTCTATTTGTTGTCAAACTGAGAAGTAATGGCAAAATTTTGTTAAAGAATTTGATTGCAGCAATAGGAAAGAAAGACAGAGTTTGAATGAAAGACAGAGATGGTTTGAAACATAGAGAAATAAATTAAAGAAATACAAGCATGACTGAACTAGATACTGAAGCACTATCTAGGAAGTTCAGAGCAGGAAGCACAGACCTTAATGAAAGAATCATTAAGAAATGGGATATCTTATAATGAAAAGAGGGTATTCCAGTCTTCTATTCCTCCTGGGTGATTCTGCTTCTTTTTTTTCCAGAGCTTTCAGGTGTGCTGTTAAGTCACTAATGTGTGCTTTCTCTGTTTTTTTTTTATGTGGGCACTAAGTGCTATGAACTTTCCTCTTAGCACTGCTTTCATAGTGTCCCATAGGTTGGTGTATGTTGTTTCTTTATTTTCGTTGAGTTCAA